>BGZK01000819.1:0-274522 GCA_005406025.1 Eumeta japonica | reverse complement strand
AGGTATGAAGTTGCACGCTACGATCTCGAACACAAAATCGAGACAAAGCTGGAAAAACGAAAATGCACGAAATAATAGAGAACCCCGAAAAAGAGGAATTCTTTGTCATTCGCAGAGAAAGCCTTCCGGGAAGCCACATCCAGACATAGATCCATGAACCGAAAGCGCAATGAAGAAACACCTCCAACTGCGCCGACTTCAGCCCCAAACACAAAACCCCAAGATAATCCCGAAAACGAAGCTACAACACTGCGCACGACGACAACGGAAAGAATGTTACGTTGCGCAGAAACAGCAGAAGCCTGGGATACGAACAAGGGAGTGGCACTGTTCATGGACGAAAACACGGAAAGGCTAGAATAGGCTTTGAAGCCCATGGGGAAAGAGCAGCGTTTCACTTTCGCCAGGACTTCAATAACCTCATAAACGGCAGTACCAGTAAAACCATCCCTAAAAGGGAAAACCTTTGATCGCTAGAACAACTAGTAATCGAAGGTGAATCCTGCAGAATGGTACGGACCAGAAACAAGATCGTCTTACTATTCACATGGACCGAGGATACACCGTTTATCCAGGCAAGTAAAGTACTACATAAACTGCGAAAGTGAACAGGCAACACCCGAGTGATAAGCATAGACTCTATGTCAGTCGGCTACGAAAAGGCAATGTCGAAGATTATCTTGGAAACAAAGCAGCCTCCGAGAAACACAAGATCGTAAATGTATGCGAAGATCGAGGAGAAAATCTCAGCTATTCTTCTACAAATACGATCCGGCCTGCTCAACGACACCGATTGACTGCTGGGGACATCCTGTCAAGGACCCAGAAGAAATGAGCGGCTCGGAGCGTTCCGAAGCAAAATCCAGCTGAAAAGGAGACAAAAACCGCGAAACGAAAGAGCTAGCCCGCGAGCAACGCCTGAGACCGGTAAAAACTGGAAAACTTCTTTCGCATTTAATGCAGGAATAGCCACAAAGCTTAAGGCATTCACCAGCAAAAGCGAGTGTTCGACAAACAGAGGACAAGGAAAAGCCTCGACATCTAAAAAAGATAACGAACGATTCACCAAAAGTCTGGCCTGAAACCCACAAAGGCCGACTAGGAGAGGTCAAACCTCCGTCGTTATGCCTGTCGAGAATCCGAAAGACCACATGAGGAACGCCTTCCTCGAGTTCGCTGCACTAACAATAGCAATACGAGATGTCACCCAAACAATGTGTAAAACATTCTGAACATATACAAGAAAGGTACATCGAACAGCTAAAACGAAAACTCGAGGAAAACGAAGGCACCATATACAACAATAAGTCGTCCCAATACATACTCGAGACGCAAGACAAAACATGGCGGCCTACAATAACACATGCGGACTCCGTACATCTCGATGAACAGGCAACGAAAATCACAGGCAAGGCCAAATACGAAACCCAGAAAACGATCCAATAGTGGTAATGACCAGAGACACAAAGGTAGCCTTGGAAGAAAGAATCCTGAGAACGATGAAAAACTTTCAAAGGAAAACGACCAAGACTACTCGGAAACATTTTACCGACTGGGAAACACCGAAAATTACATGAATCAACGGAGTACTGGATGGGAAAACAACGTGGATCGTTCAGAATTTGACAATAAAAGGGATTGCATAGTCACCGCGACCATTGAAGCAGCAGAAGACCTAAAGCGAAAACTGGCCAACAGAATAGGAGCCGAAGCAACGACCAGAGTGCGCACGATGGCTTCTATATTAGTGAACGGGTTCAAAGAACACACACACAACCGTCTCCCTAATCGACGAGGCCATGATGAACCACTTTGGCGCAATAATAACGGCCGCTCTGCTGGCCAAGCCAAGAACTGCTTATCGGCGACATAAATCAAATCGTCTACATAGACAGACAATGTCTTTCCGATGAGCTATGAAAAGCCAAATGCTGTAGCAAAGTCTCCTGAGAACTGCTACGATCTTACAGAAACCCCATGGATGTGGCATATGCCCTCAACGAAATTTATAGCGGCATATACTCCACACAGGAAGGGACCGATCATTGACGATGGATGGGTACGACATAAACAAACTCTCCATATCACTCACTTCAAACGCTCTACCTGGCCCACACACAAGCTGGCAAAACAGAACTAAAAGCCATGGGATGCGGACAAGGTAAAGAATCGAGAGTTAACTATCCATGAAGCGCAGGGTCTAGCCTCAAAAATGTGGTAATAGTAAGAACAGCGTCGAAGAAAGCAGAAATTTACAACAGCATTCAACACGCGGTCGTAGCAATCACGCGTCACACAGAAATTGTATTTACCTTACGGTAAATTGCAGTGACGCGCGATAGGGAGAATATACAAAGGGCTAACAATGCTACATCGGAACGAATAATAGAGTACAACGCCAAGATGGCAATAAGATCCGGGACATAAACTGGTCAGAGAAATAACCAAACACCGAAGAAAGCCGGAACAGTACTGACCGGGTAAATAAAACACCGGATCAAAGCAAAGAAAGGCGTCAATTTAGAAACGAAGCGGACAAAAATGGCGTTCCACACAATGACATCCTAATGTGGTGTCAGAGCGGACGGGAAGCTTCGGCTCTAAAATGGCTGGACAATGGCGGACCGAAACCACGGACAGTGGAACAGTGTTTAAAACAATAAACAAATAAAGTTTAATAAAGTGAAAATATAATGGAAGGGATAGATGGGTGGAATACAGTGGATGAACAATGAAAATAAAGGTGCGGAACATAAGAGTCTGTAGAATGTGGTAAAACAAAACCTAACCTAACCTAACCTAACCTTAACCTAACCTAACCTAACCGAGTCGCGAGCCAACCGCCCGCAGTAGCATCAAATCGCGAGCTCCGCAAGTCAAATTGGTTAAAACGCAAAAGTGCTTGGATTGCAGTGTTTTATATATCGCTGGAAGCGCTGCAGATCCTATCGCGAGGAAATCAAGAAAAACTGAAAAACTGCCCAGGCTGAGCCAAAACGAGATCCCAAATTTGTGTCGAAACCGGGTGTGCGAGGTGTCATTCGGTGCGGGCTCTGGAGAGCTACAACTCCATATCCCGATTGTGATCCTGCGACCTCTGGTCCCGGCACAAACCGAAGAAAACCACATCATACAATTTAGGCCTAGTGCACACCGGATAATGGCTGGATTGTTGTAAATCTGACTTTAACCTATTAAATTATAATCTCCTTTAATTTTACTAATATAATTTTATTTATTTAATTTATTCAAATTATAAAATTGTTAATTTTGTAATATAAATTCTATTTATTTAATTTACTCAAATTATAAAATTGTTAATTTGTAATATTATTAACCCTGATTGAAAAAACCTAATATTTACTGTTGTCTGTTTATTGTATTTGTATTGTTGTCTGTTTATTATAAATTAGACCTAATATTCCTTAGGCCTAATTTAATCTAATATTTGGCCTAATATTAGTAGAAATTAATATTATCTAATATTATTGTATTGTGTGTCTGTCTATTATCTTAATTATCTAATCTAATCCTGACTGAAGACCTAATAATTGTACTGCTATCTGTTTATTATATTTATATTATTGTCTGTTTATTATAAATTGGACCTAATATTCTTTAGGCTCTAATTTTATTAGGAATATATTTACTAATATATATATATATATATATATATATATATATATATATATATATATATATTTATATTTATATTTATATTTATTAATATTTAATAAATATAAATGTAATATAATACTAAATATATTATAAAATTGGCCTAATAACCTGATTGAGGACTTGAATTATTAACTGTTTATTCATTTTAATTTAATTCAACAAATTTAATTTATTTAATTCTTCTTAGCTTTAACTGTTTATTCTGTTTATTGATTGTTTATTGATTTAATTTAATTTTAAATTTAATTTATAAATCTTGAACTTGCCCTAAAATTATTAACCTCTGATTGAGGGACCTAATCCTGAAATCTTGATTTATTAGGGTCTAGTGTCCCTAGGCCTAGTTTAATCTTCCTTCACCAAATTATTAACTGCACACAACTAAACTGTTATAATTCACTCCATTGCATATTAACCATTATATCTTATAAATTAATTAAATTAATTCAATTAATTTTACTAAATCATTAATTGGTAAAATCTACACTGGACAATAATTGAACCGTTTATCAGTTAATTTGATTACTTATTATATCTTAATTAATTTAATTAATTGAATTTTACTGAATCTATATTTAGTAAAATTAGTGCATATCTTAATTAATTTAATTAATTGAATTTTACTGAATCTATATTTAGTAAAATTAGTATACTAGACAATAACTAAACTATTATTAAATTGTTAAATTATATTAAATTGTTAAATTATTAAATTAAATTACTAAATTGTTAATGATAATTAAATATTGTAATAAATATAAATATAATTATACTTATATTTACTAATATCCAATAAAGGTAAATATAAATACAATATATGGTAATACAAAAAAAAAATCTTATAAAATTGGCCTAATATTAACCCGGATTGGGGACCTATTATATAAATAAAATATAAATTGGATTTTTACATAACCGGACCTACATATAAATTGTAAATTAATTATTGTAAATTAATTAAATTTAACTGGATTGAACTGGATTGGACTAATAATCTTAGTCCTAATCTTAGTCCTAATTGTCTATTCCTTATATTTAGTAAAATTAGTACACCAGACAATAACTAAATTATTATTAAACTGTTGAATTATTAAATTAAATTATTAAATTGTTAATGATAAAATTATTAAATTGTTAATGATAATTAAATATTGTAATAAATATAAATATAATTATACTTATATTTACTAATATCCAATAAAGGTAAATATAAATATAATATAAAACTAAATTAAAAAAAAAAATATTATAAAATTGGCCTAGTATTAACCCGGATTGGGGACCTCATATAAATTGTAAATTAATTATTGTAAATTAATTAAATTTAACTGGATTGAACTGGATTAGACTAATAATCTCAGTCCTAATCTTAGTCTATTCCTTGTTTATTAATTGATATTATTATTATTGACTGATTTATTAATTGCTACTGATTTTAATTTAATTCAACCAATTTAATAACTAATTTAATTTAATTATTCAACAATTGAACTGTTTATCAATTAATTCAATTACATATTATATTATTTTAATTTAATTGAATTCCACCGAATCATTAATTAGCAAAACTTACACTAGACAATAATTAAATTGTTATTAAATTGTTACTAATTATTATTAATTATTTGATTTGTCTAGTGTAATTTGTGAGGTATTTTTTGATACCTCAAAATTGACTAAACTAATTTAATTAATTTATATAACTATCAATATTTATTTGTAATTTGTAATTTGTAATTGGTCCAATATTATTAATTAGGATCTAATTATTGTATTGTCTTTAATTAAATTATCCTGTAAATAGCACAATAGATAATAATCTAAATTACCAAATAACTTTGCCTGAAATTGCTCAAATTGTATATCTCAAATTACTTTGTCTTGCCTCCAAAACCACTGGCTGATTAACCAATTAACTAATATTCCTAGACATCTAAACTAACTGAGCAGTCTATATAGAACTGTCAGTGACTACATTATATTGTACTGCTTTTCGGAGTTTACTGGAGTTCGATATTCCCAAAATTCTTGCCTGTTCAATAACCGACACTTATTTACATTAATTATATTTATTTCATCCTAGATCTTAAACTTGCGAATCCCTTGTACGTGTGACTCGATCGCGCTACATTGATCATAACAAAATAGTAAAGATAAAAAAATAGCAAACATGAGCAGGAGAGTCACGGAGACCATGCCGCGCCGGGACGAGGTGCCCTGGCAACTGGCGTCCTGGCAAAGGCAAGGCAGGGAGCGGCGAAAAAACTCGCCAAACCAGCAACCCTGACCTTTCCCTTGAAGGCTGGAGAGGGCAGCATCGAGATGCCGAGGCAGACAGAGACACCGGAAGGTGCCTCCGTCGCGCCTAATCCTGTAGGGGGTTTTGCGAGGCGGGTCAGTTCAAAAGACGAGATCTGCCAACCATCTCCCTCCGCCTCCACCAGCACTCGGCCGCCAATACAGTCGCCGGCCTCAAGGTCGCAAGAGGGCTCCGCGAAAACCGGGGAGCCCACCGCCGTCAACCGGGCGGCGGTAAAAATAACAGCCCTCACTAGGGAGGCGAGGGACGAGCTAGAGGCGTTGCGCAACATAAGCAGGGAGGTGAAAACCTCCGTCTGCGAAAAATTGCAGCGCATCGCTGAGCTCGCTCTTCGCCTCGAAGAGTCTCGCTCCCGCCACATTTTGGAGGTGGAACGGGAGAAGACCAAGAGGGCTCGCGACCTTGAGGAGGCTGAGAGGCGACTGCAAAAGACGACGGAGCACCACCTCGACAGATGTCTGAGGGTGGAAACCGCCGTCGCCAACATGGCGGCCGACATCAAGCGGACGCAGGACGCCATAGACAGGATGGACATCCCTAACAAGTTGGAGGGGCTCCGCAAGACACTGGAGGTCAAGCCGACGACCTATGCGGCGGCTGCGGCAAAGCCGAAACTGCAAGCGGCCGCGAAGCCGCAAGTTCCTGGCCCAAAGATCGCCGCTACCCACACCCTTATCGTTCGTCCCGATGCACCAACCACACCAGCGACCAGGTGGTCAAAGCCATCAGGAGGTGGTTGATGCAAGGGAAATGGGGTGGGGTGATAGAGTGAGGAAAGCCAGGAACCAGAAGGTCGTCCTCATGCGCGTCCGATGATATCAAGCGCATCGAGACGCGCATTAAACAAAATCCAAAAATCTCCAAGTGTCCAAACCGGAGCCATCGCTACCACTAGTTATTATACGGGATGTCCTGAAGGTCAATTCCGACGAACAGATCATTGAATCGCTGAAGAGGCAAAATGGGCACACCACCGAAGGTCTCGATTGGGGAAAAGTCGAGGCGCGGGTCCGCTACCGCAGACGTGCGCGAAACCCCCTCGAGTGCCATCCGGTTCTCGAGGTGTCGCCCGCGCTATACACGCGTCTAATAAAGGCCGGCTTTGTGTATGTGGGGTTGCAGCGGCGACCGGTTTGGGACCAGTCGCCTCTAGTGCAGTGCTCGCGCTGTCTCGGTTTCGGCCATAGCAAGAAATACTGCCGAGAACTGAATGACAAGTGCGCGCACTGTGGAGGCGACCACACAGGTCCCCTGTGTCCAGGCCGCAAAGCTGCTCAACCCCCAAAGTGCATCAATTGCACGAGAGCCGGCTGCGAGGACGTCGCCCATTCGGCATTTAGCCAGGAATGCGGCGTCCGCACCAAATGGGACGCTATAGCGCGGACAAAGGTAGCGTATTGTTAGCGGCGGGCGCCTCGGCTGCCCAAAACCGCACTCACATGGCCGACGGCTTGTCGACGGAAAGTGAGGCTGACCACGCATCCCTGCGGCTCATTCAATCCAACCTGCAGCGGAGCAAGCTCGCTACGGCGGAGCTGCTGGTTGGAGCGAGCAGGCGCAAGATTGCAGTGGCACTAGTCCAGGAGCCCTACGTGGGCAACACTGGCGAGCTGAAGCGGTACTCCGGCTGTAGGGTCATCCAACGGGTGGCCCCTGCGCCGGACCCGTAAAGCCGCCATCCTAATCCTGGACAGTGACGTGGACGTCGAGGAAGATCAAACACTCATCGACGAAAACGTCACTGCTGCTGTAGTCACGGCCGGGAGCTGCAGAATTGGCGTTGTGTCAGTCTACTTCGAGGACGACAAGCCGATCGGCCCATACCTCGACCGCGTAAAGTGGGTTTGCTCGAAGCTCGGGACGAACAAAATCATCCTGGGGGGCGACGTCAACGCATGGAGCGTGGCAGTGAGCGCGACGACGCGAGGGGAACAGAGCCTGCGACTTCCTCGACGTGGAGGGCTATGTACTCAACGAAGGGAATACTACGTTCGAAGTATACAGGGGGGACCGTCTCTTCCAAAGTACGGTGGATGTGACTGGCGGCAGCTCCGCTCTACTGGATAGAGCGGAGAAATGGCAAGTGGTCCGAGGAGTAACATCTTCGGACCATAACGCAGTCACGTTCAACATACGCACCGGGGGGCGGTCCGAACCTGGGCCCTTCCGCGGTACACGAATCTACAACACAGCGAAGGCTCGGTGGTCGGAGTTCCTAACAGCGTTTGATAACGCGAAGGAGGAAAGGGCTCTGACTGCCGGGATGGTGGAGGTTGTGGACTCGTGCGACCGACTCGACGAGGTCGTAGATCTGTACACCGAATGCGTCCAGCACGCGTGCGACACTGCCATACCGCGAAAGCGCTCGATGCGAAGACTGAAGCTCCCTTGGTGGAGTCCCGAACTAGAGGGGCTGAAAAAGGATGCGAACACGAAAAAACGGCGCATCTGAAACGCAGCCCCTAGCAGACGCCGGTACGTGGTCGAGGAATATGTGAGAGCCAAGGAGGTTTACGAACGGGTAGCAGCGGATGCCCAGACGACGAGCTGGAAGCGGTTTTGCACGCCCAGGACGGGAGAGCATATGGGATGGTATCTACAGGGTCATCAGGAACACTGGGAGGAACCGGATGCTTATCAACGACTCAGCGCAGACGCATCCCGAACGAGCCGTCCCTTGGCGAATACCCGACCGTGTCCACATGGTCCGTACACACGGAACTAAGAAGACGAACCGACGGAAATATCCGCCCGCCGGAGGCTTCGGATATCTTGTCCGAGATGGACCCGCCTTTCACTGGGGCTGAAGTGAAAATGGCCCTTAAGACATTCAATCCCAAAAGACCCTGGGATTGACGGGTTCACTTCGGATATATGCCAGACTGCCATCTTGCGGGACCTGGGATTGTTCCTAGCCATGGCGAACAAATGTTTGCAGCTGGGATACTTTCCCCGGGCCTGGAAGGTAGCTACCATAAAGGTGATAACGAATCCAAGTAAGGACGACTACTCCCGTCCAAAGTCTTACCGTCCCAGGCCTTCTCCCGTAATGGGAAAACCGTGGAAAGGATGCTCGTCTGGCGCATCCAATGGCATATAATGCCGAAGCTGCAGACGCGGCAGTATGATTTCATGCCACAGCGCGGGACGGAGGACTCCCTGTATGACCTAATGACACACATCCATAATGAGTTAAATCTCAAAAGGATTATCGTGATGGTGTCATTGGACATCGAGGGCCTTCGACAACGCGTGGTGGCTATAAGAAACCAGCTGCTCGTCCACAAATGCCCGGTAAACCTCTACGGCATGGTGATGGGTTACCTGAGAGACCGGGAGGTGGTGGTTCGATACGCCGGGGAGTCCTGAGGATGACTTCGAAGGGTTGTACAGGGCTCGATAGCCGGTCCAACCTTTTGGAATCTCGTCCTTGACTCCTACTCCGCGAACTCGGGGACCTCGGTGTATACGTCCAGGCATTCGCGGACGACGTCCTGATGTTTTCCGGACAATCAGCCTCAGCACTGGAGGCGGAGACCAACAGGGCACTAGCCCATGTGAGGGACTGGGGCGATCGAAACAAGTTGAGTTTGCACCATCGAAACCAACGCGATGGTGCTCACCAAAAACTGAAATTCGATGTCCCGGTCATTCGCATGGGCAACAGAGAAATTGCTCTGGTTGACGAGATCCGCCTCCTAGGTCTTACAATAGACAAGGGCTGACTTTCACCCCAGCCAAGGCGTGCAAAAGGGCTGCCAACATTTATAAAGGCATAGCCAGGGCGGCCAAGGCTACTTGGGGTTTAGTCCGGAGATAGTCAGGACGATATACGTCGCCGCGATAGAGCCGATAATCATGCGTTCGTGCGCTTGGGCCCCACGACCAAAAGCTCGGCGTGCGGAAAATGCTGGACGCACTACAGCGCAGTGTAGCATGAAAGCATGCCGGGCTTACAGAACGGTCTCCTTCACCCGCGCTGATTCGCGAGGCTGCCCCCCAGACATACGGGTGAGGGAAGCAGCCAGACTATATGAGGTGAAGCGGAAGTGAATTGGGGAACGTCTGTGCCGACCGGGAGCTCGAGAGGCCCGTGGACTTCCACGAAATGCCGCATCCCGCGCACACTCCTGAACTCGGGTTCGAGAGCGTTGAGGACCTGGATCCATCAACAGTCGACCGTCTCGCCATTGTCGGGCCGCACATATACACCGACGGTAGTAAGATCGAAGGTAAAGTAGGTGCGGCCCTGACAGAGTGGCGGGACGAAATGGAATCCAGGAACTCCGCATTCCGGCTCGAATCCTTCTGCACGGTATTCCAGGCAGAGATGTTCGCGCTGCACAGGGCGATAAAGGGTCAAGGAAGGCAGGATCGGCTGGTCAACATCTTCAGCGACTCAAAGTCGTCGCTGCAGATGTTGACTGCCCCAAACCACAACCCTGGCCTATGCAGCGCGCCAAGACATCAGGGATATCGTTGCGGAAGGAAGGCGCCTATTCTGGGTGCTGGCACACGCGGGAACCACGGGCAACGAGCGTGCTGACGAGCTCGCCAGGAACGCCGCCCTCAAAGGAAAACGGCAGCGGATTACGATCGCTTTCCGCTGTCGTACGCCAAAAGGTGATCAGGGCGGCGAGCCTGGACGAGTGGCAGCAGCGTTACACCGAGGAGGCACTGGTGAAATAAACCGCTTTCCCCGGGTGGAAGGGGCGTATAGGGTCCTCTCGCGATTCACGATCACGCCCCCGATAGCGCAAACCCTAACGGGACACGGCGGATTCGCTCAGTACCTGAATAGGTTCAAGCTGAAGGATTCGCCGTACTGCGCGTGCGCCCCCGATAAGGTCCAAGATGTACTGCACGTTCTCGAAGAATGCCCAATCTTCGGGAGAGAGCGTGCAGAGACCGAGGCGGGCACCGGCGTCGTAGTCGCGAGGCATAGTTTTCCGGCTCTCCTTGACGACGAGATAAATAGAAAACATTTTGAAGTTCTGCGAGCGGGTCACGCGACGATGCAACAAAATTAACGGCTCCAATATGGCATATAATGAATAAAATAAACCCAAATGGTGACTTAAACACGATAAATCGTGACATAAATAAACAGCCAATGGTTGGCGGGAAGACAAAGACAAATAGTGCTAAATGTAATGTAAATATAAAAATAAAATGTATAGAGATAAATATATGTAAGTATTAAAAAAAAATACAATATAATAAAAAAAAATAAATAAATAAATAAATGAAAAAAATAAATAAATAAATAATAATTAAAAAAAAAAATTATTAAGATAAGTTACTTTAGAACCTTTATTAAATGCACTTTGCACATTCCCGGCCAAACCTTAAAAAAGGCTGAATGAAAGTGGATGTAAGAACCTGATAAAAGCATGAAGGGCTGTCGCCAACATGCAACAGGCGAAAGGATCAAAACAAAAAATCAGAGATCCAGTAGCGACTGCAGAGTTACCCAGCTGGCGACAGAGAAAGAATATCGATAGCCTTGGTTCAGGAATCTCTATGTAGGAAACCAAAGCATCCTAAAACAAAATCCCGGCACCAAAGTAATACAGTGCACCGTCGGCCGCCAGAAGCCAGTGAAAGCGGCGATAATTGTTTTCGGAGACAAAGTAGAGGTTTTATACGACCTACAACTAGTCACAGAAACCGAATCGGCCGTCCCATTAAAAATAGGCAGAATGAAGCTGGGTATCATCTCGATCTACTTCGAAGGAGACGAGGACATCGGAACCATATATCATCAGAACGAAAAGGCTTGCAAAAATCTGGGAACAGAAAATCTGATCATAGCTGGCGACATAAATGCGTGGAGCCACTGGTGGAAGCCAGAGAGAAGACAGGAGGCCAAGCTTATAGAGATTTCTTGGACAAAATGGGCTTCCACATCCTCAACACGGGAAGCACTCCCACCTTCGAGACTTATAGGGGTGATAGAATCTGCAGTAGTATAGTAGACGTGACCGCATGCAGTTCACCCCTAATAGGTAGAGTCGAGAATTGGAGAGTGGACAGAACGGCAACAACATCGGACCACAACGCGATCGTGTTCAACCTGCGTCTAAGAGGGGCCATAAAACCCATGGAGCCGATAACCACGCGCAAATACAACACGAACAAAACAGACTGGACTGAATTCTGTCTACAGCTCAGAAATACTCTTCTGAAGTACGGAATTGCCGAAAAGGTCGAACGACTGAAGAGACCTGAGGATTTAGAAGCGAACAGCAAAGAATACATAGCAGCTATCCAGGAAGTCTGTGAAGAAATATTTCCGAAGATAGGACAGAGGAAAACAAAAGCGAATCCCCCCTGGTGGACAGCGGAACTAAGCGCTCTAAAAAAAGACGTCTTGCGCAAAAAGAGGAGAATCCGCAACGCAGCCCCCACGAGAAAAAAGGCCGTAGTCGAAGAATACCTTACGACCAAGACGATATACACTCAGAAATCTGAAATAGCACAGACAGAAAGCTGGAAAGAGTACTGCACGACCCAGGACAAGGAAAGCATGTGGGACAAAGTATACAGAGTATTAAGTAATAAAAAAGGTAGACTGCCAGACACATTGCTGAGAAACTCTGAGGGCAAAACACTGAGCCCACACGAATCAGCAAAACTTCTCGCGTACACATTTTACCCCGACGACTCTGTATCGACGGATATGCCATTCCACATCCGAACGAGAGAAAGGATAGAAGACAAACCTGTAGAAGACGTAAGACTGTCGGAAGATGATCCACCGTTCACGATGGTGGAACTAAAGGCAGTCCTGAGAGAGTTAAATCCGAAAAAGGCTCCGGGACCAGACGGCCTGACGCAGATATCTGCATAGTGGCGATAGAGAGCGAAATGGAAGTATTTCTAGCGATAGCCAATAAATGCCTGGAATTGGCTTACTTCCCCACGCACTGGAAGACCGCACATGTCGTCATAATACCGAAACCGAAAGATGCCGAAGATAATACCGAAAAGAGGATTACACCCTCCAGAAATCCTACAGGCCGATAGGTCTACCACCGACCCCGGGAAAGATAGTGGAAAAATTAATGATAGGCCGAAACCAATGGCACATGATTCCCTCACTCAATCCTAAACATTACGAGTTCATGCCACAGCGAAGCACAAAAGATGCCCTCTACGACTTCATGAATGAATTTATTTATTTTGGCAAAAGACAGATTAACGAAAAATATTGTTCATCGCTTAGTTCTTAATTAAATGAAAGTAATGATTATTCAAAATTAAATTAGGTAAAATAATTATAAAATGATGATAATTTCAGTTTTAAAAATCAGTATTATCTAACTCATTCATTAAATCAATAAAAATTAAACATTTACTATCCGTCAAGACTTAATTTGCACTTTTCATCATTATTTATCCATCACTTCCTTAATAATACCAATAGTACCAAATAATTACACAAAGATCAAGAAAACCACAACAACGTGTGGCCAGGTTTGCTAGTATACTATATAATTTATAATAATATATATTTACATATAATTGTTTGTGTATTAAACCGTATGTAAGCAATATTAAATACATACATTCATTTTACGTCATATGTATTAGCGTGTCGATATGTCGGAAATTATTTATATTGAACGTCAATGGAAACGCGCGTCGTCCATTGCCTTAATAAATCAACCGGCTGACCGTAGAGATATAGACAGAGATTCAGCTTCAGTCGTTAGTTCCCTAATCATATTGCATCAATCCAAACAATTAATTCAGTATTTTTGTAGTCTCATTGTTAATAATTTCTTTCATAGTTTTGTTCATAATTGTGAGATACAATACCTTACTCATGTTGAAAAAAAAAAGTGAATTATAATATTCCCAAAACAACAGTAAATTTTTATTTAGACTATTAAATGACATCTCAAACAGTGGCGGCGCTACACCACTCGTGGACGTCGGCGACATCAGGTTTGCGAGGCCTCTTTTTAATAACTTGTAGGCAAAACTTTTTGCGAGGCCTCTTTTTAATAACAAACTTTTTTGTTTGCGAGGCCCCTTCAGGCGCGGGGCCGTCGGCGGTCGCCGACGTCGCCGACGCCTAGCGCCGCCACTGATCTCAAAGTACATTTTTTGTCATCTACCTTCTTTAAAATGTATACTGGTGACCCCTGCTGAGCATTATGAATACCGACAGAGCATATATTTAGAAACAATAATCTCAGAGAAGTATAAATACCCAACAAAGAAATAATGAAGGATGCTTTTTCACTAACGCATCTTCCAACATATTTCGAATAAGTATCTGCGTAGCACAATTTTGGCCAGCGAAACCGGCGATGTGTTTCGCTCAAATAGAAGGTCAGTTTGGAGTATCCGATATCACTGCTGATTCCATTAAATTTTCTGATGTTGCAAATAGATAATAATTTGCCACTGAGGTAAAAGATATTATATCTAGTATCGCCGCCGGCCCAAAATAAATACGAAAAATTAAAGATCGCGTTGATAAAAGGATTGTCAGCCTTCAGAGAAAAAAAGGTGCAACATTTATTAAATCATGAAAAGTTAAGAGACAGTAAACTATATCAGTTTCTTCATCATCTCTAGAACTTAGATGAACCAGAATTACTTGAAGATTTTATAAAAACAAATTGGAGTAGTCGCCTACCAAACAATACACTACTCAAACGATAAAAGCATCACAAACTATTCCATCAGTAGAGTTTCTCGCAGGCCTAACAGATACGATCAACAAAATCGTACCGTCAACACCACAAATGACTTCAACATTAAGAATAGATTCATCTTTAGAATTAATCGCTAAACAAATTGCAGAACTTACGAAACAAGTTAGGGCTTTGTTAACTTGAGTAAATCAACAATCCCGGCCTACTAAGAAAACATACCAACGATAACGAAACCGCTCATCATCTACATATTAATGAGGAAATTATATAAAGTTTCCTCAATGTTGGTATCACAATAAATTCGGAGTTAAAGCAAAAAAATGTATCCATTCATGTGATTTCAAAGCGGAAAACTACAAAGCACTCGATAATGGCAGCTGACGATTGCCTTATCACCTACGGTAGGCTGTTCACCGCCAATCGTAAATGCAAAATTCAACTTCTAGTCGACATTGGAAGCGTCTTCCATCGATTCAGATTGCAGAAGAGACGTACGAAAACTGACTACAAGTTAAATGCAGCGAACGGTTTAAAAATCCACACTTATGATATACATTTGAACTTGGACTTGTTTCCTTTGTAGAAACTTTCAGTGATGTTTTACAGTAGCGGACGTTCCTGAAGCTATTACAAAAGTAGATTTTTTTCATATTGTAATTTAATTGTAGATTATAGAAACCTATTTTTATTAGATAACAGTATTGGTTTATCGATGCTATTAATGTTAAAATGTCAGATAAAATAATGTTTGTAAAAATTGTAATTGGAAACACGAGATTTCACACGTAAATTCAACAATATTCTGACATAACTCGCCCAGCTCACCCTGTTATTTTTCGCAGTGTGCCAACCGCGTAAAATAACACATAACATTGTATACTACATCCGTACAACTTCAGACCCTCCAGTATTTTGTTTGCCAAGGCGCTTAACACCTAAGAAACATAAAATTTCAAGACGAATATTCAATGATATTTTGAGTCATGAGATAGCGAGGTTATTTGAGATACGAGCTGGCCATCACCGGTGCATTTGAATCCCAAAAAGAATAATGAATGGCGTCTTTGCGGTGACTATAGACTACTAAACACTCGAACAGTGCCTGATAGATACACTATAATAAATATACACGACTTTACACACAATATTTTTGGTTGTACGATCTTTTCTACAATTGTTTTCGTACAATCTGATACCTATCAACGAAAGCGATATCCATAAAACTGTCATTTCAACTCCAATCGGACTTTTCGATATTCCCCTGCATAACATTTGAATTAAAAAATTCAGAATAAACTTTCCAAAGGTTTATTAATGAAGTCACATAAGAGCTTCATTCACTTCTGTTATTGTTACTTGGAGGATTTTTTAGTATATTAGAAGAATAACATGAATTACATTAACAATAATTATTTGCAAGGTTTCAAGAGGAAAGGGTCACTGTAAATATATCTTTGGCACTTCAGAAGTAACCTTTCTCGGTTACCGAATTTCTGCAAAAAAAATAATGGAAGAGAAAGTGCAAGCCATCAATGACTTCTCCACACACGGACAGTGGTGATTTTTAAGCATAAGATAATTCAAAAATTTTGGGCACGGTACACTTTTATTTGTCCATGCCGCTCAAATTCAAGCTTTAGTCTTCATACCAAATCGGTCACTGTTCACATAATATTTACCTACCAGCATTTCAAGAATGCCATTGAAATTAATTACAATATAAAAATATATATATAAACTATGTTGATAGAATAATAAAACCAACAACATTTGTCTCTTGTTTTCAAGTGTTATTAGCACTACCGTTTTTATTTTACAGACAATGTCAAATGTTAACTCGACAATTTCGGGTATTTTAGCGCTAGGATGTTTCATTTGTGTCCAATGTTACAATAGTACTGAAATATAAGTGTCTTTATATTTTAAACATTTAAAATAAGCTGTTGTAATTTTTCTACATGTCAAATATGCTCTAATTCGTTGTCGATACTTAACAATGCTCTTGCAGAAAAGTATATTGTCTACTGGAATACAAAACTTGAAACTTTATTTATAAAAAAAAAAAAGTATATTGAATCAGAAAAATAGCAGCTATCTCCAAAAAAGGATCGAAATGGGTATAGACCGACAATGGAATAGAGAGTAGCGCACCAATCGAAATAAAGAGCGGTATCGGGCTCAGAAACAATCGATACTAAATTGTAATTTACGCATAACGTAGCAAGTCGTTAACTCGGCTTGCATAAGATAAAGTTTATTTATAAGTATATACAATTATCGATATCGCTAACAATTAAACGTTATTAGAGCTTTCCCCTGTAACTTAAAAGCAAATAATAATTTTATAAGAAATGTCAGATTTTTTTTTTATCAGTAACTGCTCACACATATCTTAATATTAAAAAGCAATCGTTATTAATAACGACATGTTGGTGACACAAATAGGTTAATCTCGTATTTTAATAGACGTTTTTATATTATGTATTCGATAATTTTGCATCCAACCTGAAAGTACCACCCTGAGACGAGATATAACAGCTTAATGTTATTACTAAACAAGTCCAAGAGGTCCATTTGACGTTTCAAACGTGTACGCTGATTGTTGAGGAAAAACAAACTACATTTATCTTTTTTTATCAAATACGATTGTACAAGTGCTAATAAACTATTATTTATAAAAATAAAATATATATACATATATTTGTTTATTAGCACTTGTGCAATCGTATTCGATAAAAAAAAAATGAAGTTTGTTTTTCCTCAACAATTAGCATATACGTTTGAAACGTCAAATGGACCTCTTGGATTTGTTTAGAAATAACATTAAGCTGTTTGATCTCGTCTCAGGGTGGAACTTTCAGGTTGGATGCAAAATGTTATCGAATACATAAATTTCGATATATATATATATATATATATATATATATATATATATATATATATATATGTCTCTATGCTATCTTTACTCTGAGACAAATACAAGGCAAATATCTAAGGCAATTATCTCTAAGCATCATTTTGATGTTTAAAGATATATCCATCTAAATATCAAAATGACATATTTAGTATTACATTGTCAGTGTTCTGTGGTTGAAATTATAATTAACCACTGAATCTATGATATGTAATCTGCGGTCTCGGGATGTACATGTAGAAAATATATCGATATTTTTTCGCTATAATATATCGTAGTGTTCTATCTATCTTTGCGATATATCGAACAAATATATCGATATATTAAAAATATCGAAACGTAAGTAATTACTTGCATTTAACTAGTCTATCTATAATATTAAATAGGGATCAGGTTAATATGAGTAAAAACATTTGGAGAGAAGAAACAAATCAACTTTATATATAAATTATACGAAAAAGTAGACAAGGCCATACGACCCAAAAGTCAGGTTTAGCATCATAAGTCGCAGTACTTTTTCTCCAAACCTTGTAAAAATAAAATTTTATTTACCCTTTGGGCTTGCAATCTGCTTCTATGTTGTGTAAGAACCTGTGTGGTTGTGAATAAGTACATAAAAAAAAATGGAATGTGACACGATATTTGGTATATTGGATGAAATATATCGATATTACATTCGATACGAGATGATTCGATAATATCGGATTGAAACGATATATCGCGTCCATATATCGATATTTATTAAATATCGATTTATACGCCCACTACCACTGTGGTCGTCAATGTCATGTCATATACAAAACATTAGTAATTTTAACAAGTTGGATTTGAAAGTGAGTTTTTACGTAGGTATTCAGGTTTCTATAGAATTAAATTATAGAAAAAAGATCATTATATGTCGATTTCATAAAACGTCAGAGGTTTATGAAGTTAGTTCGCAATTTGTCATATAGTTCATACGTAAAGAAATAACGCCCATTTTGGTTTAGGATATAATGATTTATTATCTTATTAGCAAATGGACTAATCGGTGAATAATTACTGATCCCCTACTGTCCAGAAATTCAGAAAATGTAACTGTAAACACTAACTTGAAACTTTCAGGAATTTGTTTAATTTAATAGGAAGTTGAGGGTCAACTCAAAACTTTAAAAGCAATTAAAGTATTCCTTCCTTAGTAATTGGGTTGCACATATGCAACTATGAAATCATAGAAAAAGCCATTTTATTGTTGTGTTGTCTTCAAAATTAAATGGTGATGCATTTATGAATTAGTGGTTTACACAGCAAATTGTGTTAATTATTTTTGTTATGTGTATGTTTAGAGGTATCAATATGCATGTATGCATTTAATATCAATAAATATTTTCAATTCTTGTATGCATATGCCAGTTGGATAGTGGGTTGTAATAGATATATTTGAAGTGTGACTGTTTAAATTTGACTTGATTTGAAAATTAATATCTATAATTGGAAAATGCCCTTTATGTTAAAAATGATAATTTAAATGGCTACCACAACATAGATAATCTATAACAATTTCATAAGAAGTAGAAACTGAATCGTGAATGCATTAGTTTTAAATCAAAAGTGATAGATTTGATCCCTGGCCAAAGGTGAATTGGCTAATGTTTTTTAACTAAAGTCAAATCCATACCTTATAGAACACTAGTAGTTTGAGGACTTATGTGTTCTCAAAAAATTGATATTCAAGGAGGATTACCACATAAAAATTTTTGACAGTCCCCAATGTATCATGGAACCGACGTTCAAAGCACAAGGTCCAAATACCTTAATCAAAAATAAAAATACAGTAAAACTGCTCCTGTATTTAAGTGATAATAATCTCTTCACACAAATCACTTACATGATCTTATTCATTTCAGAATATTAACTGATAGTTAATATTGTTAACATCGGAGCACATGCAATACATAACTATAAAAAATATAGAAAGAATCAGTTCACATTATTTCTAGTGCAATAAAATTGTTAGTTAAACTATTAATGCATCAATTTTCTGTTGATTGTTCCCCATATATTTCTTTCAAATCTTAGGAATATTTTAATAGTTATTAAAAATGTATAGTGAAGAAAAATAAATTAAGGCAGGGTCACTATAGAAGGTGAAAAACATAAAAAACAGATCTCAATCTTATGTGGTTGACGAGTTTACGATAAAAGATAATCTGGGAAAATTAAGACTTCCACATTATCATTACGAGCTCAAACCTTTTGAGCTCTTTTGATATATAGGGGTATGTTGCTCGCAACAATACTTCTTTTAAATGTCCAGAGGTAAAAACATTACTTGAAGGGTTACAGTAAGTTTCTACTGAAAAATGAATTTGTTGTATTAAGCTTGTCTTCAAAGAAGAAAATAACTTCTACAATAATATTGATGAAATTATTGATAACACTAATTATTTTTGTAATAAATGTAACAGATTCTGAAACTAGAGATCTCCAACTGATAGCTCTGATTCAGATACACCATAAATGTTTTTAATATATTGTTATAAACCAGATGCTGTAATTAGTACCTAGTATTTTTGGCATTTTCTATTTTGCAATATCTGTTGTCAATCTTTTATTTGCTAAATTAAATTTGGTAAATATACCAATCGCTGCTAAAGTCTGCTAAAATGATCAATATTTTACAAAAACTTGCAGTGTGATATTTTTTTTTTATATGTTTTTAATTTTTGTTTAATAAAAAATTATTCAATAAATGGAAAATGTTTTTTCCATGGTTTAGTTTTATTACTTTTATGTCGTTATTCAAGGTTGCATAAGAAAAATTAAAGTCTGATTTGTGAAATTTTGTACCTCTGGCACTCAAAACTATTGTGAGCTGTTAAGTCATGTTTTGATACTCTGGTCTATTATGAGCTGCTTATTGGTCATCCAAGGGATGACATTGATTTTTGGTACTAGTTCCATGTTTTCGGAGGATATATAAAATAATTTCAGGCCTTATTTCAACGAATTTCAATTGGTTTGTTTTTTTACTAAGTCTATTTATATAATTGATATAAGTTTGTTCTCTTTCAGAACATCATGTCTTCTCCACCTCCAACTAAACCTCCTCGTGGAGTGAAACAGGGCAAAGAAACGGTATTTCATTTATAGTACTTAAATTTTCTTCATAGAGAAGAACATTATCTTGCAATAATATAT
Organism: Eumeta japonica; assembly: GCA_005406025.1. Lineage (NCBI taxonomy): Eukaryota > Metazoa > Arthropoda > Insecta > Lepidoptera > Psychidae > Eumeta > Eumeta japonica. The sequence goes on along the minus strand of BGZK01000819.1, from coordinate 253,758 downwards.
ATATATATATATATATATATATATATATATATATATATATATAGTTTATACAATTACAAACAAGATGTTGGTCTTAAAAAAATATGAATCTATAGTTCTTATACTGACTCACTGCATATTGGTATTGCATGTACATTTACTATTAAATGAATTGGCAAGTACTACTTATAAATGCTATGATTCAAATAATTTGTCGAGCAATGCAGTATTAAACACTTTGACATAAATAAGTTCTGTTTATAAAGATATTAGAAAAATGGTTACGCTGTGGTTAAAAGTTCCCTTCAAAGTAAAAATTACTGGGTTCGATCCTGTCCATAGGCATGTTGAGTTTTAATTAAGTCAAACCACTCACTTAGAGTATGTTAAGTCATTGAATTTGGACAATGTCACCGCATTGATAGCAATGGCTACCAAATCTCAACATGCACTGAGCAAGCGTAAAGGACTTAAAATTGAATCCTCTCAATCTGAAATAAAAATATTGTAATATGCAATACTTCGATAGTGGGATGAACAAAACCTAACATGATTTTAAAAATATTTATAGAAATCATAATTTGGTAGTCAAAAAAGTGCATAACGAAAACAATAAAAATGTTTCTTTAAATCTTTGCATTTTTTTAAAGTTTAATGAATATTTCTGTGTACCCCAGATATTAAATTGTGCTTCGAAAGTAAGAGAATATGTCTTATTTTGGCAGAAATTTAGTGTGACATTTTTTTGGTTTTGTCTGTGTATCCGCATCACTGCACTGTTTGGTACACTGCTTTTAAACTACTTACAACTATTCAAATCGACATTAGTAAATTATTTTAATTTTACTTGATTTAAAAACTCATTAATCAGTTTCTCCATAGTTTTTTGTAGCTACTGGTAGTTTTTGGTTTAAATACAAAACACTTAGCCAATGAGCCAACACCAATCAACAAGGCTTAGGCTAATATGATAAATTTAAGATGATATGAGGGTATTCCGATACAAAATACTAAATATAGGTCTAGTAAATATTATTAATGCAATATAGTGTGCAATTTGCTCTACTTAGATATATACAAAAACCCAAATTACATTTTGTACTTGTTTAAACTGCAAAATAAAATTCATTTGTCCCCATTTTTTCAATTTTAATTTTTTTCATATTTTATATACAAATTTGAGATAATTTTATATATATATACATACATATATATTATCATTAAATGTAAATAAAATATGAGGAAAAATTATCTCAAATTTGTATATGAAATATGAAAAAACTTTTCCCCCAACTTTATATATAAGTTATTGACAATTGAGTGAAAAATTATTGAGTGCATAAAAAATGGAGACAAATGAATTTTATTGAAAATAGACAAAATAGCAAAATGGCATATATATATGTATGCCATTTTCTTCATCAACTTGTTGCTATTTTGTAAGTAGTGATCTATGCCATTGCTCTAGAAATTTAGGGACTTCTGATCAAAAAAAAACTGCAACAGTTTTGACAGTCCTTTTGATGTTAACCAACATTACCTAAAGGATTTCGAAGAGACCGAAACGGATTAAAATGTAAGGGTACAAAATCAGGGCTATATGGTGGATGCATTAACACTCCCCAACCAAACTAAATATTTACTGAGTGGCTAAAGATCTGTGTGGTCTGGCATTATCATGGTGAAACCCAAACCCTTTCTGTTTATCAATTCTGGCTGTTTTTCTCTACTTCTTGTTTGAGCCTCATCAGCTGTTGGCAGTAGAGATCCAAATTGATGATTATGCCCTTCCAATTCTACCAGACATAGGATGAATTTATTGCGCGTTAATTTGGGTTTTGCTATAGTCTGGAGCTTACTTCTCTTTTTTTTACCATGATTTTTTTGGCACATTCTTGTCATATATAATCCATTTTTCATCACCAGTGATCAATTTTCCAAAAACTATTTGGTTTCATTAAGTTTCAAAATGTAATCACAAATGAGTACAAGATTCATTACATATTTTTCAGTGAGCTCATGGGGGACTCGAGTGTTTTTTTTTTCTAGTGACCTGTGATTACGTGTTTGTGTTCTGTTCAATTTATAAGCACCTTTATACTTTTACCAATTTCAATGAAATTTGATAAATGTAACCTACTTCATTTTTTGTGATTCTATTGGTAAGAGTTGAATGAAAATTATAAAAAAAATATTATGATTTGACGATTTCACTGATATTATTCTCTTATTAATTTAGTTGGTCGTTTGGGATTCTGGAGGAATTATTAAGAACCAGTATTGTTGATTTTATGACGAAACAAGACTGGAACAAGACAGGAGGGTGTGATCGGAGGCACACTGCAGGCAGCGCGAGATCGATTACGCGAGCTGCAACACGATAGCTGCTACTAATAGAATCCTGTTTAAAACGGCGAAGCTGCGGGCAAAAGTTAAAAAAAATTGATGTGTATCTGGCGTGTTTATGTCATATATGTCCATGACTAAATTGCTGACCAATTCGATGATATTTTCCTGGGCATCTATTCATCAATAGCCCACGGATACTGGGGCATAAGTTAAAAAAATAAGTGTTGTATCTGGTGTCTACGTTTGTTATATGTCCATGACTAAATCACTGACCAATTTGATGAAATTTGGTAGAGAGATAGTTTGCATCCTGAAAATGGACATCTATTGCTTTTTATTATAGATATGATTTCATAAGATATAGGTATTAAAAAAAATAACAATAAATAAAACCACACTAACTTAATATCTAAATAAGTATGGAAAGTTTAGTCCATGCAGACGAATTCACGTATTTGAACTAAATTAGTAATACAATCAAATGTCAAGGAGGACTCCAAAAATTCGCGTTAAGCATTTTCGATTTATAGAGAATGTCAAATCTGCAGGATATGTATTGCGGTAGAACCTAACAACTTCTGACAATTTTTCAATCCATAACAAGTAACTTACTTCACTAAAGTTAAAATGAAATTAATAATAATAATAACTATCCAAAATGAGCACCTAACACCAATTAAGCAAGAATGTGTTAATATCAGTCATAAATTACTTAATCATTTCTTAGTTAGTAATCCTATTGTATTCTCCTAAATTATTTTCCGAAAAACAATGGTGTACATTGTCGGCAAAGTAAATTCAGTAACTTATTTTTCTTTGAACTATGAAAGTAACTAATTTTAAAAAATTGCATTGAAAAAGGAAACCTATGTTCGAGATATCAAATATCCATTTTATTTTTTCGAGTTATAGAGGGAAAATATGCACCAAAGTGACTTGTAGGAACTCACTCATTATTTTTACAAATGGAAGTTTGTGGTGCCTAAAGAAGGACAAAACCTTTTTTCGAATTTTGACGTATTGATTTATCAAGGTGCGACTTAAAGACATTCCATTGTAATTAAATCGGATTATATAAGCTGACTAAAAATACTTTCACATATAGAAATATAATATCTTTGCAGAGTAATGTAGTTGCGGCATAGTTTATTTTGATACTAAGATTGCCCAAATCGATGACCTTGAGGAGGATCTGATTAGAAAACGCGACCGGTATTAAAATCGAAAATGAGTTCAGGGTCGGAATCAATAGCGCGACCGCGATCTGAATAAGGGAAAGTACTAGGATCGAAATCGAAACATTGAAATTAATAACAAGAAGATAGATGTAATATAAAGGATGAAAGAATGAATTATATTTCAGTGTGGGTAAAAATGTGGACGTATACTATTCGGGCATGCTACCTAACGCAAAAAATAGAAAAAGGTGTACTGTTTATATAAATAACTAGCTTCTGCACAATATATTGTAATGTCGTATCCTGATTGTCATAACGATTTCTATTTAATATATCTTCACACGAATCATTACGCAATATACTCCATATCGAAGAAGGTGTCAGTTAGATGGCTGATAAAATATGAGGATGATAGTAAATAATTCTCTTAACTTTGTGGCTGGCTCTGATAAAACAGCGTCTGATATTTTCCCAATGATGATCTCCTTCCAGTAAACCTAACCTCTTGCAGGCGCATTTAGAACCGTCAATGGTATTATCTTACAGACATATCAAGGATGACCAGCTGACTGCCTATAATTGTGTTTTGAACAATGTTTGTTTAAATTAGGGAATTTTTTTTTAGATGAGGAACCGGCAAAACTTTTGTTACCAATTTAATATTAGTTAAAGTTAGATCCCAATAAAAACTAGCTTTGGCCGCAGCGTCGTCGGGCATCGCTGCGACTCTATCAGTGGGTGGATGCACCGCTCATTCAACTTTTAAACTGCCTTGCTTACAACTTGCTTGCAACTTAAAAACTGACCATTTCTTTGCAGAAAGATAACGTGTGCTCGATCCGTAAAAATGGACCTTTGGGAAAAATTTTGCAACATGTCAATTAAATAAAATGGGACGAATGCACTGATTCATAGAGCTTAGGTAGAGGCTTTAAAAAGGACTCTTAAACGTATTAGAAGCTTTAACAAAATCATGAGTGGAATCACGGTCATGTTTGATGGTGATGTTCGCCAAATATTACCGCTGATAGTTAGGTTAGGTTAGAGCTGACATTGTAAAGCCTTGCTTAAAAACTTCCCCATTATGGAAGTTCGTTCATATCATAAAACTATCTACCAATATGAGAGCAAATTCGGGTGGAGGTAGTACAAATTTTCCTTCATAGTTTCGGTTATTTATAATTAGTTAATTAAAAAAGGCCCAGGGACAAACATTTAAGCACGTAGAAATAGATTTACGCCAAATGTTTATCTCACGGACAACTATGTGTTGCCCTATCAAGATCTGGTTCTGATGAAAATCAATATCTACTTCTGTTGGTAGAAAACAAAACTAAGAATATAGTATACGCAGAAGTACGTACTTCAAAATAACATTAGTTTTGAGTTTTTTTTTTAGGATAACCTACAATCTATATCATATAAGATTATAAGACCCTGTACTTTTACCCAACGTTTTAACGTTCCACTCTTACTGATAACAGTGTGATGTGGGTACCTAAAACAGCTCCTGAACGTAGGTACATATTATTCAAAAATATTTTCACCTTCTACGTAAACGAAGTCGATGGTTAAAGTTAGCGTTAGCCCAAAGTAACTATTCCACACGGACAAAGTCGCAGGCACAAGCTAGTTAATAACATAATTGTGAACTTAAACTAGTAATTGTAAATTTTAAAGAATAAACCCATTACTTCATTTTATAAATTCCGGTATATAATAGGCTTGTTTCCACTAAGAATAAATCGAATGGCTTTGAGTTTCAAATTATTAACCATGATAATTAGTAAATAAAAAAACAACTTTTCTACAAAAATAGTAAAAGATTAATAACATTTTCGAAAATAAAATCGACAAAATGAGGCGTTTAATCACGTGACATTAAACACCAATTAGAGAAGCGTGACGTCATACCTCGCGAAACGCTACGTTGTAGCTGTCATTTTCGTAAAAAGTGAACAGATTATTTCGAGTTTGCACCAATTATTGTTAAATTAATACAGTTCGTTTTTAGTTTTATCTTGAAAGACAGGTATAATTTGCCATGGAATCAGGATTTAGCAGAGCAAACAGCAATAATTTGCCCAACATTGACATCGTTATGCTTGGCAAATTTTTTGCAATGAACACCGACTTTTGTTCATTGGAATTTCGCAATGTTAAAACTTCTATGTAAGTATTATATGAAGAACAAAGTCTTCTTTAATTAGCAGATACTAGTCAGAGAGGTGCATTTACCTACTGTGGAATGTAAATATTGAACTGACTTTGAGGTTAGTGAATACAAAGTGTAAATAACTTTAACATAATTCATTTTTAATTTCAGGTCATCACGAGCTTCATACGGAGACGATGCTGTAAGCTATGTGCAGCTTAAACGTGACGGCAAATTATGTATTGTAAAATGCAAAATATGTCCTGAGCACAAAGTTCATTCAAAGGTGTATAGATGCACACTAGTTGTTGATGAGGAAGATGAGAGTATTCTCTCTGTACAATGTGAAGACTGCGTAGCTTCACAAGGTGGTTGTAAGCACGCAATAGCCTTCTTAATGTGGGTTCATCGACGAAGTGAGGAACTCTCATACACTTTGATTGAGTGCTATTGGAAAAAATCAAAATTATCGAGGGTTGGTAGTACTCTTAAATATATGACAGCAAAAGATTTATCAAGGGCAGCCCTCTTTTACAACCAAGTTCATTGGTTTTGCTTAAGTTTTTAGAAGAGGGAAAGAAGAGAAAAATTGAGGATTGTGAACTCTTGAAGTATCAACCCACATATAGTGTGAGTGAAACACAGGCTGTCTCAATGCATCAACTTGTGTGGAATTTTAAAGAGAAATGTGTTGATTAATTCTTAAAAAAAGTTCAGATATCTGCTCCACTAATAACAAAAGTTGAAGAAGAAACAATAGAACAAACCAATAGCTGTCTTTGGCATGAGCTGCGATATGGAAGAATAACTGCATCTAGAGCATTTGAGGTTAGCCGCTGTAAAAAGAATGATGGTACACTCATATCTCTCATATTAGGTGCAAAGATACCAGATACTTGAAATGTGGGCTATGAAACGTGGACGTTTACTAGAAGATGAAATAAGAAAAACTGTGGAGAAAAAACTAAATAAAAAAATAAATAAATGCGGACTGATATTAAGTTCAAATGATCCTATGCATACTGGTTCCCCAGATGGCATATTTGAAAATGGTGTAATAAAAATTAAATGCCCCAATAGTGTGAAAACATATAATACTTACATTAAAAACGGTTAAGCCACAGAAAAGTACAATACTCAAATCCAACTACAAATGTATTTAACAAGAAAGAAAAACTGTTTCTTTTGTGTAGCTGATCCTGATTATTGTAAAATTAAAAAAGTTGAAGTATTAAGAGTGCCATATGATCCTAAACACATTGAAAATATAAAAGTTAAGTTATTGGAGTTTTGGAAAATGAATATGTTTCCATTATTATATAAGAGTGTAGAACTATAATATATGTATTTTAAATAAAAAAGAATCTTGATTTTCATTTGTTTTATTTTATTAACGAATCTTGTATATTAATTAAGGCACATGCTATGATTATTGTGTCATCAAGTATTTTTAAAAATTTAAAATAATACATGCATGTGGTTTAAGCATACGAAATTCACGTAAACGCCGAATAACTCGCTTTATATGTATCCTTAGGCTAGCTATTTGTTTAGTTAGTTTTGCTTCAGTTTTACTCATCTTTACACCTGTTTCGACACTAGGAGGTCTTACTAGTGTAATACCAGCTTTTTTAAGATATTGTTCTAAATGTTTGAAACCCCTGTGTGCCATAACAAACATACCAATTTTTAATGTTTGGACAGTCACAGGATTCAACTAAACAAGTGTCGGTTGTTCTGCCCCCAAATCCCGGAGAAATATTCTATAACTAGTCCATTTGGTGTACAGGATATTAAATATTTTATTGTGTTGGCTTTTTTATAATCCTACCAGGTCAATGCTTGATTTATTGCTTTAGATGGTTTTTCTATCTCTATTTCAAAGCAGTCTATAATGCAACTAACATTATTATATTTGTGTCTGAATGCCATGGGTAAAGTTTTTTTAATCATCTGACTATCTAGCGACACAATAAAAGTCCTCATTACACTAGCTATTAATGGTATATTTTTTGAAAATATCTTCCTAAAATATTATGGAGTCATTGCAAAATCATCTGACAGTTGATTAAATGAACTATCCAATCTTATTTTATTTAAACAAAACAGTAAATGATGTTTGGGAATATTGACTTCATCTTTTATTATATCAATCAAATTGTAACACTTGCTTGGAACATCAATGTATAGTCGAGGCTTTTATCTTCAATTCAACATGGTCTCTTTTGCTTCCACCTTTTTGTCTTCTTCAATAAATTCACTACAGTCAGAAGAAGATTTAACTTGCAAAGAATGCACAGGCGAGCAACTGGTGGTAGATGTAGATGGTACATATAAAGAATTGTAACTATCTGACTGTGCTGTTTCATCAGACATATTTCTAGTAATTTTGCTGAGACCGGACACAGAAGGACTTGAATTTATAATGGTTTCCGATTTGAACAGGGATGTGGAGGTAGATATTTTTGATGGTTTCAATGGTGATAGTGCCTTTTCTGTTGATGTAATTGTAGTCTGGACAGCTTTACTTCTGAATTTGGGTGTTATTAATGCTTGAACAGATTTATTCGCTGTTAGTACAAATAAAGTTTCAGGTGTTTCAGGTACATTCTCTCCTACTATTTGAGAATCTGGAAAATAAACAATATTATGCTCATAATAATAATAACTGCATACTTGTTTCAAACTGCAATCCGTTTGTTACCTACCTGAACTTGTATTAGAAGTATCCTGGACAGATGAACTTGGGGTACTACTTTGTTCTGGTTCATTCAAACACTCTGCGATTACTGACATCCTTTGTTTTTTCAACATATATAGTCGTTCCTTATAGCTGCACGTCCGTTTCCTTCTATCTTCTTGGCATTCGAGCTTCGTTGGTGTACAACCTGGTTTCATGCGCACTCGAGAGACTTTACCCATAGTATGATACTCTGTATAATTAATCATATCGTTTGGCAACTAAAAAAATAAGAAGAGTATGAATTATTATATTTTATAAAACGAAAACAATATTTTAACTCAAATAAATCATAAAACCCTATTCAAGTCATAACATTTTATAGGTTACGTGTGGTATATTATATTTGCTAAATTCATTTCTTTTACTACACATTTATAAGTAGATATATCAAGTTGTATTTAATATTTACATCAAAATGATTTTCACAGAAATAAATTGTGGAATTAGTTGATAAAGCAAGAGCATCTTGCCTCCTTGCCATTTTTAACCACTTTCTTCATATTTCTTCCTTGTTTGGAACGTATATGAATAATTTGTCTGGCGTTTTTATCGTTCTACTTTTACATTGGGGCACTATACAGTATTTATAATACGAGGAATTCATTATTTATTAAAAAAAACAACTGACTGTCATAAACAAACACGGCTGTTTCGCGAGGTGTGACGTCATTCAAGACGCCATGACAGTCTTGGCCTTTTTCGCGGTCAATTTCAAGTTCATTTCTAAAGACTCAAAATACTAATGTAAAAAACCTATTTTTCTTAAAATAGTATATTTTTGGGGTAAAATAGATGCTAAGCTATAGTTTTAAACTAATTTCCAAATTTTGTCAACTAGCCTATTCTACATAATTATATTCTACATAATTATTCTACATAATTACATGTTTGTAACATGTAATACTAGCTTTCGCTTTTTTTTTCAATTGAGTAATACTTTTCCAAACTGAGAAAATACCTCGTGTTTTATATAGGTAAGCCAATCTCTGTATCAATCACGGTCCCGATCTCGGTATTGTTTTTATTTCAATTCAGTAGTTAAATGTATTGTATAGTAGTTAAATGACTGACGCCGCCACCCCACGACGGGTGGCGATGACGGCGTGCGGCGCTCGCGCTTCAGACTGGCCAAGCATTTAGTAGGGTTTTGTCCATATTGTTTATAAGCAGAATTTCAAATATGTATTTTTGTTATAGTTACTTTGGCAAAGTTTTTCTAAAAAAGGAGGAGATTATGAATATTTGCGAAAAGGTGCATGATCGATTCCATCCTGTATATGTATTTAGAACCAGAAAAGACAATCGCAAAGTGTAAATCAAATGTAGAAGAGTGATTCAACATGCCTGGGTCTTTGATATTTATTTATTGACATTTTGTCAATTTATCTATTTATATAGAAAAATATAAAACAAATCAATAAATTCATCCAATCGTGTTTAATCAGTCATTCTAATCCGACTCAGACTCAGTACATGACGTATCTGATTCTAAATCCATAATGTTAATTATTTTTTTTCTAGTGTGTCATCTATGATGAAATCAATGTCGTAAAATCCTCTTTCATTGTATGTCGATACATATAATGTACTTGGTTTTGGTTCCACCATGTATCAATTCGAAATAACCTAAAATATATTTTGAAATTTTGTAACAATTCAATATTAACAGAAAGGTTAACAAAATATGTAAATATTTTACAAACAAAACTACTAAAAATAAAACAACTTTATTAAAATAAATTAATTTACGTAACAACACAACATTTTCTAATCACTTTCTGATTTGGAAGGAACAAAATGGCTGAGTGGTTTGTCAAATCTGTTAGCGGGCGTCGAAAGGGCCGCCTTGTAATAGCATGAAACTCCACGCGAGCGCGTCATCTATTAAAACCTCAACTTAAATCTCCATATACATGTCCCCCCTCCGCTGCTCTAGATAATGATGTCGCTTCAAACGAGTAAAACAAACCTTTTACTCGTTTGAAATTTCTAAACCATTTCCTTTTGACTATGCCTTGATTAGTTAGTTAATATATCTCTTATGTATATAATTAATAACTTTGTTAATCAATTATGTTGATATCCAATAAGTACCACACAGATATTCAAATTAGTTTCCTATAGTTATAAATTATATATGCACTTAAATTGTAATAATTTATATTAACAGAGTGGGCTTCTAATGTCGGTAATCCGCACGCTCTCCGCCAGCGAAACGCATGAACAACGTGAGAAAGAACGTGCAAAACTCGAAAAAGAGTACAAAAAAAGCGATGCACGCTTAGATGAGCTGGTGGCTGCACACGCTGATCGGTTGCTACGCGTCTCTGAGCTACACGCGGCTGCCGCCGGTGCGCTGGGCGAGTGGCGTGCACGTGACGCAGGAGGCGGTGCCCGCCTCTCTGCCTGTCGCCGCTTACTTCGCCTGCGCCGCGACGACTTACGTCGCTTATGGGCTGATGCACGCACACACCACCACGCATTACATCTGCTTACACTCATGTAAGCTCGGTTTGTTAAAACCTACCCCATAGCCGTGAACAAAATTGATGCATTCCCTATTTTTTCACAGCGAACGCGCAGTCAGCGCTGAACGCGCAGCCGGAGAGTATGCATCACGCGGTTTATTATTAGGCGCAGCGCATGAATTACGCGCAGCGTTAGACGCAACAGCAGGAGACCTTGCGCGCGTTGACGCACTCACCCACACACGACAGGATTTGCAGGTCTTTATTTCTACCTTTCTACTCGTCCTATACCATAAAACCTTTTTTTTTACGTCACCAGAATCTTATCATCTTGTTACCAGAACTATCTTACATCTGTAGCTCCACCTAAGTAGTCAGAATTGCTACATTCATTTTATATTAAAAGATCTCGATTTAAATTTCACTGTCATTCAGAACCCGATCTAGCTCTAGATTTCAATCTCAATCTTGCTTTCGATTCTGTTAGTGGTACCATCCACTATTTAAATCACAAAATCTAGGATAAATAACTTGATGTACTCTCCAAAGCATGGAGCAAGTGGTTTAAATTGTAACTTATAAAATAAACGTACTTGCTTGTAAAAAATAACTTCTTTTTTTTTCCTGTAAATAAACAAAATTATTGTGTTATTCTATTCGTATTGATAATGGCACTCGTCATTGCCTTTATAAGACAATTGTATTGCTCTACACTACCGGAAATGAAATAGGTAATATGTTGAGATGATGCATAAGAACTATGGCTTTTATTGATAGACTGGTTCATACATCTGTACTATTAGGACAGTGTTGTAACTCACCAAAGTGTTTTAGTAAATTCGATAAACCCTATGTGAACTTTTTCAGTCGATCTACTATAGAACTCAACTCGCATAAGTAATGTGGTATGATAGAGTAAAACATCGAAGGTGATGCCATTGACATCCATATGTCGATGGATCAGCTTACTCAGTATGTTTTATTAGTACAGCGTGGCTATATTAAACGACAAGAAACAAGTATAATAAAAACGATAAACATATACAACTTTACAACTACATTGATTATGAGCTAATTATAATTATTAATTGTGCAATTTATTTGATATTCTTGTATAGATGAAGAAATTGACGCTAGCGGAGCAAATCTTGAACTCATTATCGCGAGCTGTCTATGGGGGTGGTGCTGACATGCGGTGCGAAAGCGACGGATGTTCGCTTCCGCCCCCTGCATCAGCTCGCCAACGCGCTGCCGCTCTGTTAGCGCACGTCGACAAAGAGCACGGGCCCGCGGACTCTGGTTTCGACGAGATCACCCCTGAATGGGAAGCGGCTTCGGTCGACGAGGATCGCTCTTTTGAATCCACGGCTGCACTTCTTCTTGAGGCGCTCGGAATCCTTAGTGAACTCCCACGTACCGCCGAGAAATTCAAAGTGGACATTCAAAACCAACTTCTCGACATGATAGGAACAGTAGTGCAACGCGTTCGTGATGCTCCCGATACAGATGCCGACATAGAAATTGACGCAGAGCCCGAATCTGAAATAGAAGTGGATATAGGTGAACCCGAGCCCGCGGAAATGGAAGGCGGCGAAGCGCTAGCGCGATTAATGCGCACGCTCGATGCAGAGTTCGCTGCAGTGGCAGCACGGCATGCTCGCCTACTGCCACTGTGGCGTGCCACATTTGAGCGCCATAGTGTATCGATGGCACCATACACCCTCAACGACTATTGGAGCGCTGTTCAGCAAGTGGTAGGTATTGTGAGGTGTCATTGTGATAATCGTGGTTTATCGAAACATACATCACCTGCGTACAGACACAACTGGTTTTGCGAGAGCATCTGATAGGAACAGCGAAAATTGCTCAACGCACCAATCCAACTCACCGTTACCACTTAATGCCTATTTCGCCAAAAAGCGTCCTCTAACTCAACGGCAAATGCGGCTATTCCGGCTGGGATCGGGGCCTGCCTCAGGAGCAACGGACACGACAGAAACCACATCAATGAAACCAGAGAACGCACGTGTACCATTAGTATGCCGACCCGATCCCGCGCACCTTCGCCGAGTGTTACCTACGTTACATGACCTAATAGCGCACATTGAACTCGCTACTGGGTAAGTGAAACGACGTCTTTTCGTTGTTAACATTTAATGGCGCATTTGAATGTCAGTAAAAATATTCTAATGATATGTCACAATATGTAATTCGAGTAGATTCTAATCTTGTCGCCTATTTGTAACTCGACGCTCCCTACTCAATATTTATACTAAATGGAAGAAAAGAATCCCTTTCTTTTTACTAAAAGTGGTACACAGATTCTGCGTTAATTTTACCTGCTTTTTCGAAAAAAAAAATCGCAATGATATTTATGGAAAAATTTGGAGAAATGTAACATCATTTGATAAACGGTGACGATACGCAATGAAATAAACACAAACGGATCGCGGTTTTCAAAGCATTAAGCACCAGCTAAAGTACGTACGGCGCAGTCGACGCCGCCAATAGAAGAGGAAATTTTAGTGCCCGTGACACACTAGCGATAGAGGACGCGGTGTACGGTGGAACATAGTTCCATTAAATGAGTGTGTATTTCATAAAATTATTAAATAATCGGCACAAACACTGAATGCTTTCTACTATACTACCATTACACACTCTTTACATGTGCTTAGTGTATCATAGTGATTTCTTAATTACATTAATGCTTTTACTTTTTATCAGAAGTGAAATCTCGAACATTAACGTTGTGCATTTTTTAATATTTTGGAATGGTTAGGGAATAATTTCACACCAATTACTCTATTAATCAGTATAAAGTTCTGATAAATATTATTGGTATTTATGTGGTAAAATACAATATTCATTTATTGCACTATCGTACACGAACATGACAATTTATATTACATTAAAAGTTTAACACTTCAGAACTATTACATTTACACAAATTTTACAAGTATACAGACGGTTGAGCCATCAGCAGTCACCATCCGTGGATGCGCGTAGCAAGCTGTAGTACAAACACACACGCACACTTGCGCAAGCGTCCTGCGCCGCTTAAACGAAATAGCAGGAGTAGGCTATACTATATTATATATAGTATGGCTATACTATACATTTTCGCCGCGTGGTAGAAAGAGAGGGGGATATCACTTCCTCTCCTACGCCGCACGGGCGGTCTATATCCCTCCGTCTTACGAATTTTCGATCAAGTCACGTGTCCTGACGCGAATTTAACATTTTTTACCCATCCCAAAAAGTGCACAACGCAGCTAAAGAAGTTTTCACTTCAAAAATGTTTTAAAATGCTAAAAGTATTCGTTAATTTTAAATGTAAATTACAGTGATAGTAGGAATGATAGCAAGAATATAAAAGCATCAGAAGTAAATGCAGCACGACTTTTAAATATTCGTTTTCGATTTTTTGTCAAAATATTTAAATAAAAACCAAAACATAAAAATGAAAAATACACTTAGTTGTTTCACATCTACCAATCGTGCCATGATAGCTCATATTTTTTTTTTTGCAATAAATAAGTTTTACTTATTGGAATCCAATTTTCTTATGCAAATATTGATATCAGTTTCATAAAAATAAATATAGTTTAAAAAAACTGAAAAACACGCTTTTAAAGCACATTAAACGAAAAAGTGAAAAATAATCCTTAATATGAACTCAAAAAGGTTTTTGTAGCACTTATGTTCTTTGGATTGAACATTTTGTTCCGTGCGCGGAAACATATGCTACAATATTTATTTCGAAGGCCTAAGTACAATACCTGTTTAAATTTTGCATCAATTATTGCAGCGGCACCTGAATTGGCATTATAATTTGATTTGTAACATTTTTTTAACCGACAATCATCTACGATCATCTCGATGACAGCAATGCCATCTTTAGTCCTAACTTCAGCAATAGCTTCATCTCTTTCTCTTTTAACTATTTCCATTGACAAAAAAGCAGTTTTTCCCCAAACATCACACAATTTTATGTGAATGTCTTCAAACAATTTTTATGACATTATTGGAATATTATCAATATTTGTAAATATCTCTTTCAATTGAGAACAACAGTGATAGCTGAAACAGCTGCTGTATTTATGCCTAAGTTTTTCCGTGGATTAGGGTTTATTATAAATTTTTGATCACACCTATTACATTTAAATTTTATTTGGTTATTATATTATTAACCGTATAATCAATCTTTTCTGAAAAATAAATAACTAAACTATCTATTTACTAATTATTTCACGCTTGCTTCGATATACATGAATGAAATCTGGCAACTGTTGTTTCCGATTTCGATCTCGCTCTTGATTTTGGGTCCGTTTTTGATTTTGATTCGTTTTAGGGCAATTGATACAATTTTTAAAGCAGAAGAAGTTGACTGAGTATCAGATATCAATCTACTAATAATTTCTACAAAGAACAAGCAGATAATAATGCCATTTACTCTGGGATTCGATCTGGGTTTTGAATTTACTGAATGAATTCCTTCATCTTGTATATCGACCGATTACGCAATCTTTTACCATGAAACAGCCTCTGATTCTATCAAATTCTGAGCGACGCTACATTTTCTTCAGCGGTGCCACATTGACTATCATTTTGTCATAGTACTGAAATGTTTATACAACAATACTACTAACCCAGTCCAAGTATATATAGGGTCGGGGAGAAACTTTTTTCGTATTTTATATTCAAATTCAATCTAAACTTTCATCATATTTTATTTACATTTAATTATACATGTAAATATCATTTTCTACAAAAACCTCTTGCCATTTTGTAGGTAGTGACATAATTCCATTGCTGTAGAAATTTTGGGACTTCTGACCAAAAAACTGCGACAAGTAGTTTTGACAATCTTTTGACTTGATTTAATCTAACACTACATAAAGAATTCTGAAGACACCGAAACAGGTGAGAATCTGAGGGTTAGGGCTATATATGGTGGATGCATTAACATTTCCCAATATTTTCTTTATTAAGATCTTTATTTAATAAGACCTGAAGTTTTGGTACTGAGCAAATGAACCAGTTTAAAGTAATCAAAATTCAAAAATAAGAAAAAATTTCCTGTGTTATTTAAATGGAAAAAACAAATGAATAGAGGCAAACCTTAATATCAATATTAAGGGCTCTAATTAGTGCCAAAATTTTTGTTTTTATGTACTTTCAACTTTTCACTAGAAGAAAAAAATTTTTTGTTTTTTTGAGACACCCTAACCCGGACACACTTGCTATCGCTTTGTTCCAGTTTCTTTTTTTTTTTTTAATTTAGTAAACAATAACAATTCTTAATGAATCTTTCAGAATCCTAAACGACAAACCAAATTAAAAAAAAAAACACTAAACATTTTAGTGAAATTGTTCTAATTATAAACATTCTTAGTGATGTTCACTGAGCCCTTAGCCATGGAATCCCAAAAAAATATAGGCTATATTATTTTCCTTGATTCTAGTTATTCAATACGAAATTTTATTGAAATCGATCAAATAATAAGAGAGCTTATTTATCTCAAAGAACCCAACCACAAAATCATAAACCATTCTATACATTCTTTATGCTAATAAGAACAATTGATAAAACATTCAGGGAAATCGTTTAAACCTTTAAGACATTTTAGTAATACTCATGAAATCCTAAAATTGTGTTTCATATCCTTTTCCTTGTTTAAAGCTGATTAACTGTAATCATGTACTGACATTCGATTAAACTAGGTTCTTAGTGATTCGCACGGAACCCAAAAATGAATCGAACCTTCGATAATTTTTATTGTAGGCTTTCGCCCGCGTCTCCTTCCGCATGCATATTCTACATCTTTTAAATCGATTAATTTCTCGTGGACCCAATCTCGGTCCTATTATCATATAGATCTAGAATCAATTGCAATCCTGCTCTTTCTAGAACCTAGTTCCATTTTTGATTCAATTTCAATCAATTTCTCCCATTTTTTAGGGTTTCTTTACGTCGGATCCCTAAATATTTTTGGCATATAAAGTATTTAGTACCCAGTATAAGGGCCTTAAATTTTTTTACACATATAAATGTAAAACTTTGTGAGTGGTTTTTTTGCAACGAGTCCGACAAATTTTCTAATGCGAAAACTTCGGCGCTGCTGCGTTTTTCGAATGCCCGATTTACCATTACTAATGGTAAATTTCTTTTGGTCAATTTCTGGCTGAATAAACTTAAATATTCACGTATATTATTTAAATATATTAAATGGACATAAAATTGCCGTATAGAATTACAATTATAAAATAATTTCAATCGGAAAATGTGGAAAATCTTTTACATTGATGTTTTATTGTACTAAAAGGTGACAAAAAACGTATTTTATTTTTTAATTATCATCATAAAAGTCTTCATCATCATTGTCATTGTCGTCTTCACCACTATCGTCGCTGTTATCATCAGATTCTAGAACAAAATTAGAAAATATATTAGAAGGTTATTGAATTAATATTAAATTGAAATTAAATATTAATAGAGTACCTAATATTTCTTATGAAATTTCAGATAATGGTGGACTTTCAGGCCCATCGAACCAATAAAATTCAAATTTCCCGTCGATCAAAACCCAGCCATAATCTTCAGGAGTTGCTTTCGTCGGATTAAGCATATGTGCATTGCACCATATTCTACTTATGTATTGTGTTCTTTTAATAAGTTGCAAAAGTTCTTACTTGGTGGATGGTAGAGTTGACGCATCGCAGGACCGAATCTTCTTTTTTAAACTTCTTCCGAATTTGCAGGATTTATATGATTTTTCAAATAATTCAAAGCGACCTTTGTTGACGGCGTCTTTGGTTTTTAACGAGTACATTCTACACACGAACTCTTCAATAACTTTATAAACTGTAGTTTCGGTGTTGATTGGAGACGGTGAAGTTTGTATTAAATTAATAAAAGCCTCTTGAAATTTGGCATTTCTTTTTAAAATACTGCAAGGCTTTCTCTTCCCCTTACGGAAAAACGACGGGTTAAAATCGTTGCCTGTAAAAATTTGGCAAACTGCAAGAGAACGTAACACCATGTCCCCAAGATTTTTACGGATAGCATTAATATTTAGGTACGATTTTTTACTCGTGCTAAAATTTATTACAACTTCAGTTTCTCCTTTCTGGAATTTAAAATTTGAGAGCGTAATAACTGGAACATCAGAGTCAGTGCAGTGAACTTCTACGCAATAATTCCCATGTAGTTGGTAAACGTGGTAAACGATCTTCATATCCACTTCTTAATGGTAACAAGTAAAATTGTAATCGATTGCTCGTACCATTTTATTGTTAAAAGTTTGATAAGAATAGCATTTATTGTAATTTAACATTACTTTTTTATCTTGGAGTAAAAGAACAAACTTATCGCTGGCCCAGTATTCTGTTAAGATTCAACGAATTCTTTCTTGAAATTGGTACTTCTTAATAATTTTTCAAACGGAAAATGTTACGCTTCGCGATCACCACGCATCAGCCACTATTCACCACGCTGGCGCACGCCTATACATATGTCACATTAAGACATTATATGTATTAGCCTTTTAAGTTTAATATAAACGATAGATAATATTGTAATTCAAGCGTCTTCGCGTCGGGGAATTTCAGGCTATCCTTCCTACAATAGCTTATTAGCTTAACTTATATTTTATACTTAATTTTGATTTTTTACCTTCATCTCTTAAATCATTCCAATTTCTTGTTGTTTTTTGAAAACTTTGTCCTAGTCCAAGTCTCGTTGAATTCATTTGTAATAATATGTTTGCGTCTCACACACAAGGATATTTTTCAATCTCCTTAATGAAATCTTTCATTTTGTCTCACCGTAGAGAGTTAAAACGCTTGTACCACTACACGGCTTTCGCTTGACACTGATGAAATATGTAATAATTTGCAGGAACTCATACAAAATGAATAGAGAACGCGACCTCGGCCGTTCTGATCAGAAAAATTTTTGAAGTCTGATCAACGTGCATATGCGCAAAATGCCTTCCGGCAGACGCCAGAACTTTTTTGGCAGAAAAATTCTTATAGTCTTCGACCAGTTTAATGTCCATTCCATTAGAGATTCTCATTTTTGTTTTGTCATGTAAACTTTGGACAATTTTTTTTATTTAAACCGTCTCTAGGAAAATTTCTTGGCGAAACTTTAAATGCCTTTTCATACATTCTGGTTGCCGGGTACCCAGAGGCAAAGTGTATGGTCATGTTCGTTAGTTTTCACATGTACCGACATACCTTACCGGGCATGCGGTCGCCGGGCTACGCCTAAACCACACTGTGCGCTCGGCCGTCGGCTATCGGTTGGCCAGCGACCGGACTCACAGTGGTGCATGGAACACGTAACAAGCTTTCATAAGCACCGACGGTCAGTAGCCCAGGTGCAACCACGGAGAGAGCACGAGCAGGTCCTTTTATCTCACACCCTCGTGACGTCATACAGTTTACCAACTTAATTCGAAAATTGCAAAATATATCTGAACAGGTATTATCCCATAAAAGCGGTCATATGACCGCTTTTATGCCTGTTCAGAATATGAAGATAAAAATAAAACAAAAAAGGCTTCGAAAGAAGTCTATGTATTATTAAAAGCGACGAAGAAATAGGCGAAAATGAAAAACGCTAAGTCGTAGTTAATTTAATTTTATTTTTTAACTTATGAACATGTTATACTTAACATTATTAGCTGCTATCCCTCCACGGCGTACTTATTTTCTAGCTAATTTATTGAACCCTAAAATGATCATTGTATTCTCTAGTTCAACGGTTCTCAAACTTTATTGGTGATGGAACCCTTTTGGAAAGCAAAATGCTTGACGGAACCTTACAATACAACAATAGTTTTTAAAAGTGTATTGTTTATTAATAAGCATAATAAAAGTACAATGTAACAGTTACTAATTATTACTTACTTTACCACATGGCAAATACATTATTAGAAGATATTAAAAAAGAGAAATTATCTAACTAATGGGGGTTATGAAATTGTTTTTTTTTTTATTTTTCATCAATTGGTTGATATCAGGTTTGATAGAAGACAGTTGAAGTCCCATATCAGGTTCGGCGTCCAGTCTATTGCGATATTTTGTTTTCGTGGCTGCATAGATTGAGAATACTGTCTCGCACAGATATGTTGTTGTTAGTATGTTGTTGGGAACGGGAGAAGAATATTCAGAGCCATTTTGCCAAACATCTGATATTCATCACGGATTCTGCACCAAAAATCGTTGAGAGGCGTCATTTTGAACAGTGACTCCATACTTGTGTCTGATAACATTTCTAAAAGAGATTTATCTATCTCGTTTAACATACTTTCGGGCTTTTGCAAGTTGGGGAAAAAAAGGATTATGAATCCATGAATTAAGTTTTATTTTTGTATTCTGTTGTTCGGGAAAATACTTTTTAAAAGATGCGCGTATTGAAGTGAGATATTGGACCAATTCTTCAAACACATCATCTTGAAACATTTCTGAGTCGTTATCGCTAACAAACTCACTGAGTGACGTAAAGCTTTCTATTTCTCTCTTACCAACGCAAATAATCCAAACACCTAATTTTCTTTTGAAGACAGTTATTTTGTCATAGACCTGGAACACTGTTGTCTGTTTACATTGCAATGATAAATTCAATTCGTTCAGTTTTTGAAAGATATCCGCTATAAAAGACAATCGGAACAACCAAGTTTTATCATACAAACGGTCTTTCAAATTAAAAGAAGTATCTGCTGAAAGAAACATTTGTAACTCGGCTCTAAGTTCAAATTATTTGTTGTTAAAGTTTTACCCCGAGACAGCCATCGCACTTCTGTATGGAGCAGCAGTGTTTTATGTTTGCTGCCATAATCTTCACACAATAATGAGAACAATCGGGATTGTAGTGGTCGTGATTTGGTAAAATTAGTTATTTTTAGCGCTTCATCCATAACTAATTTTAGATTTGACGGTATTTGCTTCATCGCAAGTGCTTGTCTATGTCTATGCAGAATACATTGGCTGGATCTACAATTAGGCGCTTTATTTTTTATTCGTGACACTGCTCCTGCTATTTTAATGTCATCACCTTGACCCCATCTGTACAAATGTCAATGCAATTGTTCCAACTGAGATTATTTTCTTCAAAAAATATGTTTATTTATTAAAAATTTCTTCTCCGGTAGTGTTTGTGGGCAGCGGTGAACACATAAGCGTGTTTTCTTCAAAAGAACTTTCATATGGATATCTCACGATAACCAGCAAGATAGCCAGACCAGCGACATCAGTTGACTCATCCATTTGCAAGGCGAATCGTGTTTTTTGTAGACATGTAACTAGTTCTTGTTTGACGTAGCTTGCCAGATCTGGCAAGCTACGTGAGATCATGGATTCGCCGTGAAACAGTATCGTTTGTTAGCGACACAGTAAAAAGATGCTTTGCAGATTTTTCATCGAGCATACATTTTGTTATGTCTAACACACATAGATTTATTAAATTCTCAGCGATAGTGTCGCTTCACCTGCTTGTGCAATGCGATAGCTGACTAAATATGATGCCTCCGTGGCCTTTTCATTGATAGTTTGTGTTACAGCATCATATTTTTTTGACTTTTCATTAACTGTACTTTTTTACGAACAAAAAATTCTTTATTCTTGTCTTTAGACTCGGGGTGTACAGTTTCTAAATGTCGGCGCAATTTGGCAGGTGCCATGGAACTATTAGGAAGCAGTTTACTACATAGCATGCAGAGAGTTGAGCCGTTGGAATCAACAAATCCGAAACTGATATATGATGCATCATACTTCTTTTTTTTCGTCTTTGAAACCGTGGAGCATGACGTTGTGGCATCATCATCTGGATCGGTAATTGCTGTATTCTCCGCGCGTACTGCTTTTGAACATTCAGCGTCATTAGAAGATGTTGCAACACGTTTAACGCCTTTAAGCCAACGTTCCATTCTTATTTATCAATAAATAATGTTGCACGTCATAATGGTGGGGTCAAAGTAATGCACAATCGTTACTGCGTATAAAGAGACTAAGTTTAGTCCAAAAAAGAAATGTACAAAACTGATACAATCTGAATACAGCAGGCAGTAGAACAATAAACACTAGGTTTAAACTCTGCAATTCGCTAGCCAGCTTGTAAGTAGGTAGATAGGAACTTATCACTCCGAACGCTAATCGTCAACTGACTGATGAGGCGGGACGCGCGATCGCCGTTTTTATACTTAGTCCTAGACTCGATCTCGAACATTCTCGAAAATATTCGAGTTGGTGCCTTTGATAAACAAAAAGCGGAAATAAAAATAATAATACAAAAAATTATTTGTGAACAATCTCGACTTTATGTTTCTGAAGTTAGAGCCGAAAGTCGCTTGTTCACATCTATAGCGTCTAATTCAAAGGCTGCTTTTATCAAAGGGACTTCGCGCTCACAAGTATACGCGCGGCGAGCGGAGTCCAAACGTTCGATCAGAGAGAGGTGTTATGATTTTTTCTAAATTCTTACGGAACCTCTGCAGGGGTATCGTGGAATCCTAGGGTTCCGCGGAACACACTTAGGCCTCATTCGCATGAGCGCTTTTTCAACGGGCGTTAAAAAAACTTTGAAATGACACAAATTAATACCCATGTATTTATTCACATGAAAGCGTTTTTTAAACGCGGCGCTTTTTTATCGAGCACTGCCGGATTTTCGACGTTGAGCGTTGGCGTTATCTTGAATTGAGCATACGGGACTCGCGTGGTTCTGTTCTGACGGGCGTTAAAAAAGCTATATATATATATATATATTCGGCTTGATACAGGTATTATTACCAAACACCCTGCATGAGGTAATATATTCTAGTAAGTGACAATATTTTGATATCTTGAGAAACATGGGTCAAAAACAAGAATTTTTTTTTCCTTCCTTATACTAAGTACTCTTTTGCTAGCGTACGGTTTTATGGGAAGGCCATCTTCATTTTTCAACCCATATTTCTTGGGAAAAGTTGGTTACTTTTAGTATCTTAATTACATATTAAAATATTTTCACTTACTAAAATATGACCCTGTATGTCGCTTGAAAATGACTAATTCCGGCATTTCATCAAATCCTTAAGAAAGTCATTCATAATTTCATTATTCTCCTAGAAAAAATCCATGATTTAATCAGATTCCTGGGTCCATCGGATCTGGGATCTAATTAAATCACCGTTTTTTCAGAGAAATAATGAAATCAAGTACCGAGCCATTTTGACATTCTGCGTGATTTGATAAAAACCGGGATTTTATGAAATTCCGAATTTTGTCATTTTCCTGCGATATAATCATATAAATTCTTAACACTTAGCTCAATGTCACTGCTAATCTTTGTACAGCTGGAATCGCAAATCTCATGTTGTAGAGTTAGTTATTCGAGGGCTCACGATTGCCAATAATTCATCAAATGTGCTTAAAGACATTCGGAAAAAGTTGAAAAATTTTTTGGGATAAAGCCTCAATTCTTCATAAAGCAAGACAAACTGGCCTTTTAAATATCGTTGTTCATTAAGGGGATGTACCCTATAGAACTTTCTTTTCGTTTTTCGCCCTCTTGCAACGCAAATTGCTATTGCCAATAATTTTGGATTTCGATTTATAATTCACTAATACGTGCACACCACAGCGAATATTATTCACACTGATTTTTAAGCGTTCGTGTGAACACAATAATTGTGAACGTTAAAAAAGCGCCAACGTCAGGTTTTAACGCGACCCTTTTTAAGCACTCGTGCGAATGAGGCCTTAGAGTATAGCTGCTCTAGTTGATACCCATCTCTGACACGAACAAAATTGTGTAAGACTACACAAGCCTTGACAATATCAACAGCAAAGTCTGGTTTCAAATTAATGGCGCAATGTAACATCCTTCATTTGCTACTTAGAATACCAAACGTACACTCCACGTACCTACAAGCTCTGCATTAAAGATAATTATAAATTCTTTGTTTCAAGGTTGAATTTGATCCACCGAACGGTCGAAATAGATGCGAATGCTTCGTCACCGACAGAAGTATGGTGTATTTGAACTTGCTGTTCCTTTAAGACATTTTTCGTTCACTAATTCGAGTTGATTGTTTAAAATTGGTAACCACAAATTTCTTATAAATTTGAGGGTCGCAGTCTCTCCCGTAGCTTCCAATGTCAACGTATATAAAGCGGCACTCCGATGATAGCCTTTATAATTATGGTACATCGGCCCAAGAGGTTTATTTGGCAATTTAGTTTATGCTAAGTACAATTTCTCATCTTTAATTTCTTACGTTGTAAATGGTTTTTCAAACTGTAATGTAATTGGTTAAAAGGTGATATTGACATCCGAAAGTACGTTAAAAATCGGTTTTCATCTTTTAGTAGGTCTGGAAATAAGGTGTAGAATGCTCTACACTGTTTCTTAACTTCATTTTCTAATGGCGGTATATTGGTACAAAATCGTCATTTCAATTAAACACGTTCCATTTTTAGAGAAGAGTGAAAATTAAATTATGTAAAGGTAGTCACTACGCGACAGTATTCGCGTCAACGGTGAGGCGCTACTGCATACAAAATCGGGTAGTGTGAAAGCGCAATGTGTTCCCAGACAATCGGCGCCGACAACCGAAAGGTATAAAAACGCACAAATAATGGATCTAAGTGATTGAAGTACCTCCGAATGTAGGCGAAAAAAAAGCAAAAAGACCCCAAGTTTCTTATCGTATTTGTCCATAAGTATCGATGTACATTTGAGATTTTGATTCAAACTCGTTTTATATCTCCATTATTTACTCTATTATACTCAATAGTAAGATACACAGTATAATACATATGTGTATCTTTAGAGATACAGATTTTTACAAAAACCACTAAAGTAAAAAATGCTAACTTTGATTCTTTACTCCTAGTATGTTAGTAGATTACTAAAAAAAAAATGACCATATTTGTATAGTAGCCGGCAAACTTCTTGACCATCGCGTGAGGTGGTGGGAGAAAGTTTGCGCATGGTACACTTACGTACAAAAATACTGTTTCATTGAAAAACGCATTTTTTTATTATTGGCATTTATTGCGTTAGCTAATAACGTTTTAGCTAGAGGTGTAGAGAGAAAAGAAATCACAAGAGTTTATTGGTAAATTAGCAATTAAAATAAGTTGGAAAAAAAAAAAAATACGTCTCATAGGTAATCGATTAGTAAATCGGCAAATTTGTATCAAAAGATTTTTTGGCCTCATGTATTTCTTTATATAACATAAATAACAGTAATTGGTTTTAGTAAAGTGAGGAGAGTATTGTAATGTATAAAAAAATGGGTAAGAACATATTTATTAAAAACTTAAAGTACGCCTACTGCTAATCATCGCCATCAACACGGGGGATAGATATGCCTTCCATTATGTTGAAACCAGCCGTAGCCGAGCTGGTGCCAGGGGTGGGTTCAGTTGTTTCATTATCTTCGTCGTCATCATCATCATCGTCGTCGTCGTCGTCGCTGTCACTTTCGTCATCAACGAAAATGATAAACTGGTCAGTGACCGTGTCCACCACATGATAACTTTTGATATACTCATCTTCAATTTCTTTCACCTTTTTACAGAGTTTTTGTCCATTCGCTGGAACCCATTGCAGCAACTTTCTCGTTCACCAGCTCTTTCACCTTTTCAAAATTCCACGTCACATTTCTACTGCTGACATATCCTTTTATATTTGCCCATGCCATCTCAATTGGATTAAGATCAGGATGGTAGGGCAGCAAACGGAGAACGGAATAGTTATTTTTAGCCAGAATGTTGTCGATGCTCAATTTTTTGTTTATTTAATTTTATTAAATTATATAACTCCGGTTTTAACATATTTTCGCGACACTGAATACCTTTTTCTCGGAGCCACTTCTGCATGTCTG
This sequence comes from Eumeta japonica, assembly GCA_005406025.1. Lineage (NCBI taxonomy): Eukaryota > Metazoa > Arthropoda > Insecta > Lepidoptera > Psychidae > Eumeta > Eumeta japonica. The sequence continues at coordinate 228,004 of BGZK01000819.1, read as the reverse complement.
TTTTTTTCGTATTGGATGTGGGGGCTAACTCACTTTGTTTATTGTGATACGAGGTGTTGTCGACCATCACACTCGAATTCGGTGGCAAATTTGGCATTAGTTAGGAACGCAGCCATTTTTCATAATTTTCGTAATTCATGTTATCGTGGTAATCTCCAGTCTTCATGCCGGCTTTAAATAAAAGCAGTGCATCGGACGTCCTGCGTAGACAATAACAAGACGCTGCCCTTTTGATATTGGTTTTTTTAAACCTTGGGTTGACCCGTCTGACCAAGCCTTAGTGCTAGCATGAGATGAGTTTACATAAAACTCATCGGTGTATATGATGGGCCTACCTTCTTCCCTAAACTTTTTAATTTTTTGTAGGAATTCAATCCTAAGGAACCGAATATTCGTTTTTCCAATTAGCAACTTTCGTTATTTTCTGTTTTCGCAAGCCCAACTGTTTTAAAACTCGTCGTAAGCTGCGTTCTGATCCGGTGAAATTAACGTCTTGTTTCAATTTTTCTCGTAGTTTTTCTTCGGTAAAAAGCTCCTTATTTGTGATATGGTAATTGTGGACGCATCTCCTTATTACCGAATGGTCAAAACTGTCAATGTCAGTCACCTTTTTCTTCCCCGATCTTTTTTTACCGGAAGTCCGGAATACGACCAGCAAGCCAGACTTCTTTACTTCGTCCACAATTCGTCGTACTGTGCGAACAGAAGTTTTCGTGGCTTCTGAAGTCCGCTCCAATGCTTGTTTATCACTTTTTGCATCTTTTTTCAAAAAGCAATAAACATCGTACACCATTTTTCTGAATTGTCTTTTTAAACAAATGTTTGTTTTTCGTGGCATGATGTAACGAAAGCCACAAAAAGTCAACGAATAAAATAACAAAAAAAATAACAACAAAGTGAACGAAATTATAACAAAAAACTCAACGAAAATTACAACAAAAATAACAAAATCTGCTCGTAATCACTGGACGCGAGTGTACACAAGAGACATGCGGGACGTAAACGAGGTGCGGTAGGTAAGCGTCAACTGAACAACCAATCAGAGCGGGCCCCGCTCCTCGTCCCGCACCGCACCACCAAAGAGACCTATTATTCGTTTCTGCGCATTCAAGGTCGTTTGTCCAAGAAGTTTGCCGGCTATGATATAAAGGACACATATTGTATGCAGGGGCAACGAATGCACCCTGCGCGCTTTCGTTTCGGACTATGTGCGACATGGCGAGGCTGAGCGGCTGGCGGCACGGGCCCGTGCCGCCGTTGATGCTGCCGTGCGCGGGCCTGCCGCATGGCGGGAGGCCGCACCGCCGCCTACTCCTACTCACACGGCGCACCGCATTATCTATTCGGTGGGTACCACGTTCCAAGCAATGATTTAAATGAGTTCATACGTAGTACGTTGTAACATGTGAATGAGAATGACCAGTTACCGCTCCGCACGACTATCAATCTTGTCTCTGAAAATCTGTTTATCTTGAATTGTTTGGTTGTTTTAATTATTGGTTAGTATATTGTGTACTAGTTATTGCCCGTAGCTCCGCCCGCATGGATATATAATTAAATTCTCATTGTCCACATCAAATAATCTTCCTGTTATTGATGTCAATCCCATGCTGTTTTCTTATTAAAAGGACTTGTTCCATTACATTTTACAGTCAATTCTGATTCAGTTTTGTTTTCTGTTCTAATTCTGCATCACTGTTCTTTCCAATCGCGCTATCGCTCTCGGTTGCGATACCGATCCCACTTTCGATATTTATTTCGATTTCATGTAAATTTTTGCACAAGAACGCATTAGTGGGAGTGAGATATAAAATATCACGAATATAATCCAGAAAATATTTTATGTGACTGCTAATTTCATCTAAATCCATCCTGCCTTTTTGTGTGTAATTGAGTTACAAACAACCAAACATCTTACAAAGTATCACATTTGTAATATTATAATAATAGGATATAGTACAAAAACGCAGTATAAAAACTCTATCGTACGTTTTAATTTACAATGAATTTCTTATTATCTAGGTACAAACGAACAAATAGACAAAGAAACTAAGAAAAAAAAGCAAATAAGAAAAGTAGAAAAAAAAAGCAGCGATTTCCGTTCTCTGTTGTCAAACTATCCCTGTGTCTAATTTCATCAAAATCGAAGTGGCGGCTTCGGTAAAATGTAACAGAATACAGATAGACGGAGGCACTCTCGCATTTATAATATTAGTACGGAAATACATAGTCACAAAATTGTGACTGTAAACGAACGATGAGCTTTTATACTGCGGTTTTTTATATATTGATAGCGTGTGATGTGTTTTATGTTTATATTAGCCTTATTGTCATATTCATTGTTGAATTGTACTCCGGTGGTCATTAGGTAATATGGTGTGAGCTATCGTTGTTTGTCATGAATCGGGAAGTAACATTACAGAGACCCCCCTAAATTTACAACAGTGTGCTACGCTGCGATCGCTCCTGAACTTTTCCAATATGAACTTATATAACGTATGCAAACATTGAATGGTAAAGTCTTCTGAGGGACACATCACACCATAAGACCGTTAAATGGTTATAGCATCTACCAGTTCTGTTAGTGGCTAAATATTTTCACCCGCATCAGGTTCAGTAGTTTCCTTACCAGCCTCTTTTCATGACACAACTTTGCTTGAGAGTTGTCAATATAATCAGTATTGCTATATTTTTCATTAGAGAGTTTATGAATATAAGTAAATGAAAGGTATAAGATACAATACAGATATTTATTTATATTCAGTGAGACAAGAGGTTCAGGGCGTATAGTTGTTTTTTATGGGACCTCTGACATATAATAGGGTTCAACTTAGTTCTGAATTACCTAACTGTGTCGTCAATCGATACATATGATATACAATACATAATTACAATGTAATTAATGGGCGCTCTCAGACATGTGCCTTTTTTAAGGGAAATTTAAATTTACTAGTAAACATCAATATTAATTTTGTGGTGTTACAAATCCAAAATTTAGTAAATATTACATAAAAACATATAGAGTTAGTATATTTGAAAACACCAATGTCAGGAACTAGAGTCCAGGTTAAAAAAATTGTCTTATATGGTTTATTTATTGACCAACATTAATATTTGAGAATACTAACCTCAAAAATTACCAGTTTAATCTGAGAATTATTTTTTATTTTAGTCTAAGAAAATCTAAACTAAAAATTTACTTTACCTTAATATAATAAAAAGGTTTTTTTTTTAATTTCTTCGTTTGTTTTTATTTCAGAAGTAACCTCTGAAGTACCAATCTATTCTAAAAATTATTTCATTAATAGAAAGCTATACAATCTCCAAGTGTTGGCTATTTTTTATTTTAATATTTATTTATTAATGTACTTTAAAATTAATAGTTGATCTATGTTTTATAGTAGAATCTCTTAATACAATGGAAACTTTTAAAACTTAATACTAGAACTCCCTTCAAAAACATGAAAACATGTAGAATTTGAAATCTCAGGAAAATGTTTTCAATGAATGTATGCAATTATTCTCAAATAAATAAATATTTAAGATAGACATATTATTTAATTTGTGTTTAATTTTTAACTGCACTAGGCTATTTGAAATATTTAGAAAATAAAATTTAAGGTAAAAAAACTGAGTTTGTCTCGTAAACTAATCTATAAACCAGTAACAGGTTGAAATCTATAGGTTAAATACCTATTATTTTGCTAAACTTAAGTTTTTCTCCAAGGGTTTATTTTATAGAAATTTAATGACAAGAAAATCGGAAATACACGCGTAGGAAGTTGCGGCCACAGATAATCATATATAATTATTAGTTAAGATTTTCGAGATATAGGTATATTTTTTTCATTCATTTATTCAGAAGTTAGTATCTACTTAATAATGTGTTATATTCATTTATTAAGGTTTACTCAACTATAATCTACTGCAAATGAACTATATAGATTTTTAGGTTAAATTACATATATCAGTTAAAATATTATAACTATGCAGTTTCATACAGAATTATTTAGAAATTTCAGCATGATGTAAAATTTCATCCTCAATCACAAGAGAAACATTTGTTTTTAGGATAAAATATTATACTATTCTATAGGGTCAGTTATCATAATGCTAAGTTTAATTTAAAGCCATCCAATAGTTTAAGCTAGATGCGCAGTTGACACTAAGAAACACAAAATTAATTAAACTACTAATTTTTTTTCTGTAATGGATGATAATGTTTCCTTTGATCAAAGTTTTTAAAATATTTATGAATATTGGTATGTTATAATTTTGTTATAAGTACTATTATATTCGATATTTTAAATGCTCTTGGAACTATTACTATCGCGCCAGATGTCTCACCGAGCATCCTTTCACCACCAGTCTTAGCAATCATAAGATCTCTTAAATCTTAAATTACGAGACGAAGCTATTCACTTCCATAAATATACGATTTAGTGCTGCTGGACGGCGTGGATCGGTGTAGAGCGTGCGGCTGGAGGTGTCCGTGCAGCTGGAGTCTGCGGAGGCGCCGACGCAGCTCGTGCACTTCTCGATGCGCTAGGTGCCTTCGCAGCCGCTGCACGCGCCGCACATCACCAACTAACTCCGCAACCACGCGCCCGCGCCGCACGGTGGCTTGCCGACGACGACATCGCGCGCTTTCTTCAAGCGCTACCCAACTGGCGAGTTGCTACAGCTCCAACTCCTATCCCCGCTGCAAGCGCTGCCGACCTCCGCCATGCTTATGAACGCGAAGCGGACATCCTCGGTTCCAGTCTCGGCGACGGTGCTATCGCATCACATGAGATAGTTGCGACGGCACATACGTTACGCGACCTAGCACTCATGTGCGAGTCCATGGATTGGGTGGCATCTCGTGTCCGAGACATGGCGACGCGTTTCGGGCGTGCATCTGGAGCAGGTCTTGCTTTCCGCCTACCCGACAAGTTACTTGATGATATAGAATCCACTGCTCTCATTTTCGAAGAGATATCGCATAAATGCTTACTTTTACTGCATCTTGAGTTGAGAGTGCGTAACGTGAGTGGCTGCTAAAATTTTTTGCATATGTGTTTACGTTTAACACGCCACTCCACAGTTGAGAATCCAGTGCTTCTATTATTTGGGCCAAGAAGAAGGTGCAGCGACAGCAGGAGCGGAAGATAACGGGGGAATGGAGGAGGGTGGCACAGGGGACGCGGCGGCCGTGGGTGAAGCACTTGCGCGCGCGTTATTAACATTCCACGAGTTGGCCGCTCCAGTGCTCGCTCCGCATCGACTTGCAGTAAGTTTCGTCTATGAACCGTCACATTTTTACACACATATATATATTTTTAATTTATTTTATGCGTTATATACCAATCATGATACTTTCAAATATTGTAATGGTCATAAGTGAATGTCTTATCCTCTGCCGCTACATTTCAACAAATATCAGTAGTAAGAAGTTTCAGGTCTGCCCTGTTTATTCTGACACAGAAACTGGATTCTCTGTTTAGAGATACAGTACCCGCAATAATCCATAACTCACACTATGCATGGATATAATTATTTTGAAGTCTTTAATCACTGTTAAAATGTTAAATTCAGGAAGTTATTGTGGCCAGTAGGTGAAACTATCTATAATTATGTCTATATCTGTATAGAGAAAAATTTGATATTTACATAGCTAGTGGACAACATGAACATAAGGTCTCTTAAATTGACAGTTCCTTAAAAAAAATGAAACAACCTTATTAAGTTGTAACAAGACATTTGCCAACGCCGGCTTGTTAGCAAACATGAATTTTCAGTGACAAGCATGTTATTCGAATGATGGCCAAATGGATAACTTATAAAGAACATAAAGTACATTTACTTCTACATGGTTTAGAAAAAAAAATTGTAAAATATACTACCTAAATATTAATTTTAAATTTCTTTATATGCGCAATACCATCAAGAAAAAATTAATTTGACAGTTAACTTTATGGTCATATTTATTTCGAACATGGCAGCATCTGCATATTCGGCACAAACTTAATGACACTTTCTTTCAATATACATTTTTTTTAATGTTGCTAATTAACTGGAAAGTGGTTAACAGTTTTTAACAAAGAAATTATTCATAAATTAAATTCAAAATTCACAGACACTTATTAACAAATTGCATTTCATTATGATTTTTATTTGTATTTGACATATCTATTTTCAAACAAATTGATATTGTAATATCTTAATTCTTAATTGCATGCATTGATTAACAGAATTGAAATTGCATGTGCATTGACTCCATGTACTCCATATATATATAATGGAGCATACATTTCATACCTCAAATTATTTAATGATATATTCTTACATTTCGCTGACTGCATTCAGGATAAATGACTATTTTCCATAACGCTTCTGGATTGGGGCATTATAAACTGAATATCATAACCATGTGTTGACATTAAATATTGACTACAGTACGTGATGGAAGGCTTAGCGGAAATGATGTCAGCGGGCGTGATCTGGCGCTGCGTGAGTGGTGGAGGTGGCACGGGTGCGTCTACCGCGCGACTGGCGGCGCTACGGCACTGCCTTGCTGCACTCGGTGTCTCGTCACAGGGCCTCCACCGCGCCGCGCACTACTTACAGCTCCTCGAATGTTCACCCGAAGTAGGTGCAGGATGTGATATATAAACTGTACAAAGCAAGCTATATATTTGTTTTAAATTTGTGACAGGAGGTAATCGGTGGCGTGGAAGAGCGTGGCGCACAGTTCTCGGAGCTGGAGTACTTGCATGCGCTGCGTGTGACGGCGGCACGACGACACCTAGGTGATTTAGAGATACGCGCAGCACAACGTCGGTTAGCTGCCGCACTCGGCCACACCGGTGTCACCGTCTGACTGCGCGCTATCATCACCAAATAAAACTATTTATATAATTGCTTTGTTTTTATTTTTAACATATGTGTTCTCATCAAATATGTAATGAACACAGATTAGGCGAGTCGCACGACTTGCTCCTGCTCAGGATAGGACGGAAGCGCGAGTTGCATACGCGCCGCAAGTTCTGGTGGCACGAATCGTCCGCCCAAGAAGTGGAGCGCGTTCCCTATCAACTCGGGCCGCGCACACAATTTTGGCGCCGATAACGATACCAAGAGAGCGGGCTGCAACGCGTCTGCAATGTCCATCGGCGGTCCGTGCTCCACGTCCCATCCTGATGGGATGTCGACACTGAAACACATTCCATATGATCAGAATATAGATCTATAGATTGATTAATAAGACGATTTCAGTGTATTACTTTCTCAATCAACAAGTTTTCCACACCAAAATTTTACAATTCTTACTAATTTCCAACACTTGCTAAAAGAAATTCAAGTAAGATTTTTATATATACCATTATAGACGTAAATAAATAGTGATGTGATTTGATTGTGACAATTATTACAGCTTACATAGCATAAGCATTAAAAAGTATTAAATTGAAAAAGTTAAACATAGGTTTGAAATTGCTATGTACTGGGAATAAATGAGTTGAAGTCTAGAGTGCTAATAAATGAATAGTTCAAATAAAAAGTATTAAGAAAGAAATACTTCAATTTCTTTTTTAATTATTCATTCATAAGAAGGAAAATAAGTATTAAGTTATTTTAAAAAATAAGTTAATCCTCATACACTTTCTAAATGGCACTAACTGAACCTTGTGAATTTATTCTGTAGAAAGAATTATATCCTGATTGCTAATTTTTATGCCACTGGATTAATAAACAAATACAAATAACCTAAGAGAAATGTCAACAGTATGTATGTGCTGGAAAAAAAGAGATCAGAGATTATTAAAAATGTTAAGAATCCACACTCTAAAAGATTCTATATCTTGTATAGTTGGATAGGCATTTAAAAATGCATTAGAATTTTTTTTTATCAGCTATAAAATTGTTACCTGGAAGTTGGTAAATCAGATTCAATGAGCAAGCGTAACGCTGGCCGTAGTTCTTCGCGTACCGGCGGTCGGAAGCTGAAGCCAAAGAGTGCGTCCACAATATGGTCATATGAGTCACGCGGGGTCGGCGGTGGTGTGGATTCCTCGCGTACTCCACTTTGTACACACTGCGCCAAAAGCCGTTCGTGTAGGGGAGACAGTGGACGGCGCGCACACCACACTGTCGATTCATAGCCAAAATGCGCGAGGTGTCGCGCCGCCACTAGACCGTCACCGCCGTTGTTACCGGGTCCGCAAACTGTCAACACGCGCGGGTGAGTACGTGCTGGAAAGCAACGCGCAACAGCCACCGCCACGCTTAATCCAGCCAACTCCATCAATTGTTCTACGCTGAATTGATACTTGGAGAAAAGCTCCACATCCAATGCGCGCGCCTCCTCTTGTCCCAGGTACCGCATGCCGGCGGCGACTGCGCGTGACACGCGCCGCCCTCCGCCTGTCGCGCTTAACACCGCACCCGGCACATGTAAACAAAAAAAAAAACAGCTGAAACATTAGCAAGTAAGCTTACTTTATTGTATTAGGTCAGGAATTTTTTTTCCATATTTTATAAATAAGTGACAAGTCTGAATAGTAAGTGCTTTTAAATAGATTATATAGTCATTATGGACTTCTGAGCTTTGATACTACTGAAGACGACATTAATAAGATGTAATCCTTAACTGAATGTGAACTCTAAAGAATCTCATTTCTTAATAAATTCATTAATTACCTGTGGCTAACTGTACCTACATATATCTACTACCTAGTTACTCTGTATAAATTATTGACTAAATAATGTAATAATAAAATAAAATTGTATTTTTCATGAAATATTTGCAAAAAAAGATGATTATACCCAAAAATTATCTTAGATCTTTAGAAGCATGTGTTGTTTTGAATTAAAAAAAAATATGTGGCACTCGGGGATTGCAGCGGTAAAGCCATTGCATAGCATTTTTTATCAACTTATGCAATTATAATTATTTATATATTTATGCAGTATTTTTTTTTCTTGGATATTAATTCAAGTTTTTCATCACTTTCTTCATTAATAAATACACTTTGTTTATTCATATTTAAAACACTTTATACACAAATTTTACACATATTACACGTATTCACCAGCAACTGCTTTTCACTGTTGTACATAGGTACACCTATGTATACATATATACCTACATGTATACTTACGGGGCACATGCGGTCAGTGTGATATTATAAAGATATGATAGATACCTATACACTTTCTCACAAACAGCTGTTTATGTATGCATCCGATTTTGGAGCAGCGCGTCTCGATCCGTACGAGCTTCGTTCAGTCGTACCATATATATACACGTTAAGTGAATACTCAGCCGAGCTACATGGTAGACGGAGTGGGGGGTGTTAGGTTTTATTTTCATTATGGAATTTCTCGATTCGGTCGCCGCGCTCAAAGCCCGCGATAAAAGCTATGCAATATGTACCTTAAAAATTCCAAGAGGTTTTTCATCAAAAGGAAGCTTTTTAGGGGGCGTTGCAAAATTTTCAATTTTTAACGATCATCCTAATGTAAACTTTTTTCCATGTTTCCCGCACCACATTATAAACACTTTAGTCACCTATAACTAGAAATACAAGTATATACTACTTTAAAAACTAGTGTAAACTAAAGTGATTCAGCAAAAAACATATCTTCATGGCACTTATGCCCTTTTGTTGAGAAATGCAGTTTTTCAGCAATAACTATAAAACAATATATCTGACAATGTTCCTTTGTTATTTTTTTCATATTTTTTGGACAATAGAAAATTTAGAAAATAGCAGGGAGGGACCATTGATCTACAAAAAAGAGAAGATGCACAGTCCCACTCTCAAAAACGGCTACAGTAAATGAGTGCTAAAGCAGACAGTTTAGCACTCACTGCGTTCAGTGGTTTTATAGCACCTTCCATTACAATGTCAGTATTCTGTTAAAAAATGCAAAAATAACATGTAAAAAGCTATGAAAAAGGATGAAACTTTTTATTTTTGATAGGCAAAATTAAAAAATTTAGTTTATTCTTAATAGGTGCTTAATCATGTTTTATAATGAGTATTTTGTATTTAAATTTGATGAGTATTTTGTATTTTTTCATTAAAATAACATTGTAAGCAGAGATAAAAAACGACTTAAAAGAAATAGACCTAAGCAACACTGGTCTCATATTTCTTGCCTTGTCACATAATTTGGTCGCTAACAATAAAGACTCTGTTCTTATACTAATGAAGTCACCTTTTTTATTTTTTTTGTATACAAATCTTTAAATTACCTCTAAACTATACCTATTCGAAAAGTTTCGTTCTTTGCATTTGAATTTGTTTTTTAGCAAATTATATATAAGTATTATGTTCCTCAAAATATGTTAATCTTTAATGAATCGTCATCTTATTTTATTATATAAATAAGAAAGTTTTATATTATTGTACTTTAGAAATTATCAAGTTCCTTCATACATATTTTCACCAAGATTATGAAACTAAAGATTCATATTAATTTTAATCTTAGTGAAGAAAAATATGATTACTTTCATACTTTCAATCAAAAAACAATAATAAAAGTTTAAAATATACCACTCCACTAATACCTTGTTTTAGAACACCATGTCTAAATTGTAAAAAAATAGGACTTATTGTCTTCCAATAATAAAATGATCCGTACTTGTTCTCTTTACATTAAAACATGAACCTTTTTGTCATTTAACAAACACTTCAGTCGTAATGTCAGATTATAAATAATATTCCTTCCCTTCATTTTTTTTGGTACTGCAACAAGATATCATAAAATGTGAGACAGAGACATTAAATACCCTTTGAGCCATTTTTCACCATGAATATAGTATGCAACTATGCATCTTCTCTTTTATATACATCTATGGGAGGGACAAAATTTCTGCAATTTTCAGAGTCATTATTTACAAAATTATTGATGCAATCAGAAAAATTGCTTAAAAATTTTAAAATGTCTTTAAAGGATATGTAGAAATATGTGCCACACGTTAATGTTGAAAAAAATTTTTTTCAGCTTCTGTTCTGTTATGGTGTGCCCCCTAGAAATATTTATTTTTTTTATTTAACTACCAAATTAAGTAGCGGCTTATACAAGACACCTACACTATTAATTTCATCAATATATATCTTGTAGTTTTTGAATAAAATGCCTGTGACATATGCAAGAATGGACAGACATGATGAAATTATAATGGTTCCGTTTTTTCTATTTTGGCTCACAACTCTTAAAATAGAACTAAAATTTTTTGGGTTTTCAATTTTTTCTTTCTTTATAGATTAAACACTAACTGAATTGAAGTTTGTGTATCTGCTCAAAAAGCTTAGAATTTTGATCGGGATGCGTGACTATCAATTACAAAATTAAAGAACTTCAAATGGTATTCATTTATAAACTATACTTATATATAAAAATAATAAGTAGTATAAATAGTAGGTCCTCTTAGTCACTGAAAATTTAGGCTTCTAGCTTTAACCACAAGAAAATACATTGAAAATGCTAAATGGCTTCGAGAAAATTATGGTATAGCTGTTTTTGGTTGCTTGCTCGACTTGACAGCATAACCTCATACCAGTGTTAAGAATTCTGAAAACAGTTTGATTAGCGTGTTAAGTGGACAATATTTCTCTATATTTCATAACATTCCAGATTATTATCAAATATCAGACAAATATTTGTTATATTTTGAATTCTGCAAAATTTCTTTTATTACAGTAAGTGATAGGTGAACAGGATTTTTATATTTTTGACAGAGATTATGGATCTTGATGTAGATCAATTGGCACTGAGTAGGTTATATTCAAACCATTGTTTAAGTAAAATAGATTTTGTACTTTATTTATTGTATTAAAATTTGTGTACCTATTTAAATTAGAAAAGGCCAATATTATCTACTTATTCCAATATTTATACAGGTAATATTGGAGTAAGTGAATTGCTCCAAAATGCACTAGATCAGCACAAAGGACATAAGGTACAAGACACTTAATCTGAAATAAAAATTGTGAAAGTATGTCTCAGCAATAAAGCCAATGAAAATCTAAAACGACTTTAATAAAGCCATTTGCGAAATCTAGTTGTGTACCCCGTCTAAAAGTTGTATCCATTAATTGCAATAGAAAAGAACAATAGTCAAAACTTACTTTGAATACTGTGTGAAGCTTCTTAATTATTTATTACGAGAATGCCCAATTATGCAAGGTCAGTCGTCTGTTTGGACGTTACTAGGGAGTTCGCTTAAAACTTGTGAACTCAGTCCTGAAATATAATTTAGTTGATTTTCTCTGTATTATTGTGTATGTTGTGCATATGTCACCGATTAACCATAGTTCAAGGAGAACAGAGGTCATGAATTCAATTTATTCGTCATGTATCATCCATCTAAGTTGTGTCCTAACTTAACATTTTTTTATGTATTATGTACAAAAATAGCTATTTAAGCCTATAGTTTGTTTACACTGATTCATAAAATTGTACTATTCTCAAGATGTTCAAAAATTTATACATAAATATTTACATGTAATGATAGCTCAGAACTACAAGCATTACGCAATGTTAGCAATGCTAAATTAACCTGGGCCCCCAATGTTTATATTACTCTATGGCCTGAGCCTAAGTAAGGCACAGGGACATTGTACAGTAGACCATAGATAATATGGTAGATAATATGTTAAATGTTTATGCCTATGTTGTGCTTATCCTATTGCCAAAAAAAAATTGCAATAGTTTAAGTCAGGCTACGATAATTTCAATTTAATTCATTTGAAATTAAATCTTCATTCAAAGACTAGATTCCACTCTATGAAGATAGAGTACAGTACGTACAACGGATAAAACTCTGCCGCTCTGAATTGCCTGCGAATGACACAACGCATTACGCATACATGCATTTATGATGCAATTCGCAGGTTATTATTAAAATTACCTGTGATAGGGATATCGATACACGAAGGAAAGATTTGGGTTGGAAGAGAACCTTATTTATAATGATACCAGTCGTGTCAACGGCCGAACCAGCACCGGAGGAATTTATATAAAAAGTAAATAAACAATTTACATCAAGTCCTCACATCCTAACAATTTGAAAGTGTTATGGTGATAACGATTAAGATGAGTATAATGAATGATAATGGTGAAAAAGATAATACTACCGAAGGCGAAGAACATAATAAAAATGAAGCTAGTATTGATAAAGGAAAACTGCTATCAAAAGCATTCGTTGTAAGTTGTCCTCAGAAAATATTCAATCTTATTCTGATGAAATATCTTCTTATAAGTCGATTATTATGCTACTGAAGATATATGTATTAATCATTTCATGTATACTTTACTTTTTCTTTTTGCGAATGTAAAACCAGTTATGCATCAGTAAGATGTATTTGCAAAAAAAATAGTTTAAAATCTAATAAATGTTGTAAGCCTTCTCATAAAGGAAGTGGAAATAATAAATCCAAAGCATGCATTGCTATCGAAAATTACGATCATGGAAATAAAAAAGGAAAGACGAAACACAAGAACAAGAGACACCGGCAAAGAGGAAAACGAAAAAAACTTGCTGTTGTAGACAGCAGTTATCTTGATGAGATAGATAAGAATTTTAAAATTATTTAAAGAATGTGTGAAGATAGAATCAAAATATTATATGTATTAAAAAAATGTTTCTTTAATAACATAATATAATGTTCTGTAAATAATGAAAAAGATTAAAAATCAGTTTGGTAAATGATATTTTAATTTGTGACAATAAATATTTCTTTTTGTAAACTATAACCATTTCTTTATAGCAAACTCTTTTCATTTCGTAGGTTAAAATTTAACACTTGAAATACGTCATTACTAGTTTTTTTGAATTTATTTCTCGTACAGAAGGTAGTTTTCCCTCTAGAAGAACGAGCAAAAAACTTGAAGGAGCTTATATACAATTCATATAAAAGTTGTATTAATTCAACTGTGTACAATATACAGAGCAATTAATATCTTTGAATATCTATCCCTTAAATATATCACGTTTTATAAAAAGATTGTTTAACATTAACCTTTAATTTAAACAAGAACATTAATATATTCAATACTAGCTTCCGCCCGTGTAAATAGAAAGAATTCTTTTACTTTACATATTCCAGCCACGATCTTGACACTAGTGTAGGTCATACGGTCGATTACAATCTTGGTCCCATTCTCTATTTTGAACCCTCCCATTATGGCCTTTTGATCCTGCTTCTAATCTTGTTTGCAATTTCGATTCCGTTACTGGTTGAAATTCCATTTCGGACAAAGTCGGAATAAATTCTAGTATTAAAATGAAATTTATGCTGTATTACATGGGGATAATGTTGTTTTCTATAAGTAAAAATTTTTTTTTAGAATCTGTAATAATATAAATACATAGAAGAAGTCAAAGAGAAATGTTCTATCCCGCACACCCTCGCGCCCGTATGCGTGGGTAGTGTGGGGCTGAAACCCACTAAAAAAGCCCCCCTGAATGTGAAGTCAGTGGTTCGGCTATGCTATGTAGACAAACGACTGGTCGGACGACTATGATAGCTTCGCCGTGCGCGGCCGGACGGCACGTATGAGTGCCGACGGCGCGTGACATTGCCCTATGGACGACTCCTGGAGGTTGTCGTCTCGGCATAGAATGTCACCGGAAACTGTCACGGGTCGGTTCCCGTTCCTCCTGCCCGACCGGGAGCGGTCAGCGGCGGCGACCGCCGCGCGAAGGAGCGCATTGGGATTTGATCCCGCGATGTCAAAGAATCGCTTCGATGCGTCCTTCATATATTTAGAAAGGTTGGGGAGTTCCAAATCTCTATGGAGAATGGAATTACGAACGCACCAATGTGCGTCCGTTGCTGCTCTACTGAATTTGATCTGTATTACTTGTAGCCTATGTAGTGCTTTAGGAGCGGCGTGAGCGAATACTGGATACGCGTACGTCATCACCGTCCTAATGCACATTTTGTATAGTGTACGCTTATTGCGCCTAGATAATTTGCTTTTTCTACCGAGCATGGCTCCGAGCCTCGCTGTGTAGAAAAGCGCATTCTTCCTAACACGCTCGATGTGCTCTCGAAAGTGGAGATTTTTATCAAGCGTGACACCTAAGTATTTATATGACCGTTGCCACAGAATTCTCGCGTTCAACATTTTTAGATTGGGAGTGTTCCAGTCGACAACAAGTTTACTCCTATTCTTGCTATACTTGAACTGTATAGCTGCCGATTTATCAGGATTTACCTTGATCCGCCACTTCCGGAACCATTGACCTAGCTCATCAATGGCCCTCGGGAGGTGGCGGAAGATGGAGCGCCTAGTCCTCCTACTCCTAAAAAAGGGCGCTGTATCATCGGCAAAGAGCGCGAGCTGGACGCCGGACGTTGGACGCGGTATGTCGTTGGTGTACGCGGAGTGCAGGAGGGGAGAGAGGGCGGAGCCTTGCGGAACTCCTGCTCTGATTATTTTGAATAATGAGCATGAGACGATCTGGCACTTGGAGGGAATATAATTTATACACCAGACCTGCGTGCCATACTCTGTCGAAGGCCTTAGCTACGTCAAAGAAGACAGCTACGGTTTTCTGTTTGGTTTTAAAGCCCTCCGAGACATATTCTACTAAGCGGAGGACTTGTTGCGGAAATGTTAATGTATTTTATTTAAAGAGTTTCTTTTTAATGAAGTATTTTTTTTATGTTTCGTATAAATATCGGAATAAACACCTAATACTCACTTAGGAAACGTACTCTATAACGCACGAAACTTTTCTGCTGTGAAGTTAGTCAGGAAAGGGTGTAAAATTAGCACGCGTGGGAGAAGAAAGAAGAGTTGGGGAGTGTTAAACCTGTACATTACGTCATTCGTAGGCAAGTTATCAAAAGGGTAAAGGTTCGTGCGTTGTACTGTAATTCCACATGATTTTAAGTCCTTTCTTGTTCTGAAATTGCAATCTTTCATAATGCTAGAAGGCATTATCGAACTAACAACCCCTCTTACGATCACGCATGCAATCAGTTATCAAATGACATATCGCGCGGCTGAGTTTTAATGGGACATTGCGCGACGTTGATTTAAATATCTTTATTTGATTTATTAATCGTAATATAGTGGTAAGAACAAAATTTTAATCGAAATCTGAATCTAAATATGCGATGCTGGCAAAAGAATCGCCACTCATATTATTGTCATCTTTAACATTTATTATGAAATATTGTATTACATTTTTTTACAATTCTGTCCCATAGTATTTATGATAATTTTGGGAATCAGCTTTTCATTGTCACTTATTCTGTCTCTGAAGAAAGATCAAATCATTAATAAAAAAAATTATCTACAATGATAAATTATTTTAATGATAGAAAATAATATGGTAAAATGATCAAAAATTATTAATCATACAAGCATTTCTTTTTAACGTGGCTACGTCCATCTTTTTGTTTTGAATAGGGGTCATTTCTTTGACAGAGTTTGGTCATGTTGGTGTATAAATGAATGAAGTTGTGCATAAGTAAACGAAGTTACCGATTTTATTCAGTTCTGTATGAGTATATGGCATAACCAGAACCCTTATACTTTCATTATATCCGTCCGTAAGTCACATACATTTTACTCAAAGCCTATAAGATATATTTTAATGAAATTTGGAGTAAGTACAGATATTTTGTACAAATAAGCCGATATTAATTTTGATAATTAAATGGCAAAAATAAATGTTTCTAGTTAGAGCACTTCATAAAGGTTTCTAAGCAATTTTTTTGATTAAAGGAGTGTTTTCGTTAATAATCGCTCTGAAAGTAGCATAAATTATGCGGCTCCCTTTAAACTGTATGTCCAAAAAGTATGTAAAAATTGTGAAAGTAACGCTTAATAAATAACTTCAACGAAATTTTTTTCCAAAAAGGATGGATATACCGTTTTTAAGTTATTCCTGATAAAATGCGTTTCTCAATAACGACATAAGTGCCATGAAGAGATGCACTCATTTGCTGATGCACTTTTTCGCATCATATTTTTACTTTTTGAGGCTGTAGTAAGTGTTTTAAATCACGGCTAAATCAGCACTGTTACCTTATGAGTAATAATCGACATATCTACTTTTTTCTCTAGCTATAGGCGACTAAGTGCTTTTACCTACTCTGTGCAAGAAATTGATGATTTGACTAAGACACATTCAGAGAAACAAAATTTAGAGGTGGTTCAGCTAGTCCATTTCCGTGTTGTAGTTAAATTAACGACAACCTGGCTCTACCACAACAATAGGGAAATTACTCTAATCTTTACACAATTTCACATTTATTAAATACATATTATAAAAGCCGTGGTATATTGAGGCAATCTTTATATTCATAAACGTATAGAAGGTCTGGAAATTGGCAGTATTATGATTTGAAATAAATTAAAAATTATAATAATCCCTGACGCAAACAATACTTCTAAAAAGCAAAGAAAAATCTTTCAACTACTCCATTGTATAGATATTTAATGGAATCTTAGATACTGAATCTTACATACTTCTAATTATTAGATCATTTTGAAATTTGGAACTTTTGTATAGTTCTGATTATAATACAATACTGTCGTATTATTGGACTAATTTAATAATGCAGTAAGAAGGTAAGCACAAAAAATCCGTGACAGAATAACATATCTTAGTCTTGTTTGCGCTTGTCGGAATTATTTAATATGTTCTTTGGTTCTGAATGTTTTTCAGGGTTTGATGATGGTAATGGAAGGTAGACAACTGTATTCCATAATAGAACAACGTATTATTCTAATCGTCTTGGGGCACGGTGAAATCATTTTGAGATGCAATGTGATTGAATTTAATTGGTTTTCAGAATCTGATCATGGAGCTAAATATTTGGCACTGGAACTCCATAGCGAAGTAATGTATCGTAGCTATAGTTGACCTTCGTGGAATTGTTTTGGGTTGCACTTTGGCCAAGACATGCTTTAAGGTTCTGAGGATAGAGCCGGAGAACAGACACTGGAACTTCGTAATTGAACAGTTGTTCAGTTATGCTTGGATTCAGCCATGTTTGGGTGTTTTTGGAGTTATCTTGAGTTACATTTTGGCTAAGATTGGCTTTCAGGCTCTGAAGATAAAACCGGAAGATTGACACTAAAACTTTATTGTTAACGGAACAATATATTATTTCCGTGTTTAGGCTTGTTGGAATCGTTTTGAAATGAACTTTGACCATAGTTGGTTTTTAGAGTCTAATGATGAAACAGGAAGGTTGACAGAGGAACTTTATAATGGTACAACATAATTTAAACGTGTTTAGGCTTTTTAGAATCGTTTTGAGATGCACTTTGACCATGATTGGTTTACAGGGTCTGATGATGGAGCTTGGAAGTTTGGCATTGGAACTCCATGATGAGACAACGTATCTTATTTATTTTTGGGCTCGTTGGAACTGTCTTGGAAGACACTTTGAACATGGTCGATTTTTAGCGCGGATAATGATGCTGGAAGGTTATAGGCTGAAATTCCATAAAGTAACAACTTATTATAGTCTCATTTAGATTTGTTTTAACAGTCTGGAAATGTACTCCAGGCGTTTATTATGGTTGTCAGAGTTTATTAATTTAAGAACAGATTCAGAAGATAGACACTGCAATGCCATAATAGAATAATGTAACCTGACCATGTCTGGGCTTTTTTAAATTAGTTTCGAAATCTATATGATACATATATGGTCCACTAGGGGGCGACTTGAAGTCACTCTAAATGTAAGAATCCTGTGTTCCCGTGTAAGCCAATGTGAACAACGTGCTGAGAGTTGAATTTT
Organism: Eumeta japonica; assembly: GCA_005406025.1. Classification (NCBI taxonomy): domain Eukaryota; kingdom Metazoa; phylum Arthropoda; class Insecta; order Lepidoptera; family Psychidae; genus Eumeta; species Eumeta japonica. The sequence continues at coordinate 209,240 of BGZK01000819.1, read as the reverse complement.
AAGACAATAGTTAAAAATGTCATGTCATAGTTCTCACGTCAGGTCATCAGGCGCAATTCTATTACGAGCAGCCTTTCCCCTTTACGAATTAGGGTTGGCTTACCATCAAAATTACAAAAACTAAGGAAGTTATTAAATTTTCGCGTTGGACTAAAATTTGAAAAATTAATTAACAAATAAAAACAAAACCAAAAAAAAAATGAAAAAAAAAATTACTTTCACATTCTTAACGATGTTTTTATATTTCCGAAACTTATGTATTTGATAAAATTTTACATGTGTTCTGAATAAAAGTTACACTCTGATATGTAACAAAAAATCTTGATATTTTTGGGGACCTTATAGTTTATTATATAGTGTAAACATTATGGAAAACATGAGAAATTGATAAAAACCAAAACTTCCACTATGTAGAAATTGCTCTTTATGGCCATATTTTCATATACAGTTATAGTAATGATTACAGCAGCTTAACTGTGCATACTACAACTTAACCTTTTTAATTTAACCGTATACTAAACAAATCCAAGAGGCGCACTTGACGTTTTAAGTGTGTACGCCGATTTTCTAGAAAAAGGGAAACCACATTTGTCTTTTTACCAAATACGTTTGTACATGCGCTAATATGAAACATATGTATAAATAATCTATTTCAAAGTTTTAGATGTTCTCTATACTATCTTTAAGCCTAAATTGATAAATTAGCGGAAATCTTGCAGCTACGGCTTTGACACTTGGTAAAATAAAAATAATTACAAAACGTCAATTCGATATCTACAAACAATTTATTTGTGTTAATGCATTATTATTATGAAATATTTAATTGCAATATATAAATAACGTAATATATCTATTGATTATATTCAAACAAAACTTTATTTTTTTAATTAAATCTATGTATTGTTATCAGAGCCCTATTATAACTCTAAATTTTGTTTCTCCGAATATATTGTTAGCTAAATTTTCGTTAGTGTAAAAAATTTTTTTTTCTAAATCGTGAGCGATGGTTTTTTAAAATACAAACGTATTGAACTTATTAGTTCTAAGATGTTCATTTTTCAATAATATTAAAAAAATATGATTTTTTGGAAGGAAACCATTGTATAGAGACTATAGGACTCATTCTATTTGCTTGTATTTCATGTAATACGAATAAGACATATAACGGTATCTCGCGCGACAGTCATAGCTAGTTTTTATGATCTGTCTGAATTAATCAAAATTTAGCAAACAATAAACATATTAGGGAAACGATGTTTTGAATCAAGAATAAATAACCATTACCAAGTATTACTAACATTAAAATAATTAGTAATTTGAATTTTGTCAATTAATTACGCTCAATCGAAATATTAGTTTCCAAGTCACACGTCATCCAAATAAAAAATGAAATTGGTGGCCGTTGTATTTCGTTTTTAAAAGTTTTTCTATGTAAGTAAAACAATTATCGATAGAGAAGTCAACTATGTAATAATTTTAATGTAGGTACTAAGCGTGTAAACATTATAAACAGGTACTGCTCTTGTATTTCTTGTATTGTAATGATTTGACGTACCTAACCATATAAACAATTTCATGAGTAGAAAATAAATACTAAACGTCCTATCAAATGTAATATTTTGTACTAAAAGCTCTGTGATAGATTAAGGATAATTTAGTTCATTTAATTGCTTACAGATACGAGATTCAGTCTTCACAATGGAATATTCAATTTATAGTAGTGCAAGTGGCGTGTCTGACGATACATTGGGGGAAAATATAGTGAATGAGAAATATACAGTGGCGCGACGTGCTGAAGAATTGACGGCGCAATTGGAGGCGGTACAGCAGGAACTTCACGAAACTCGTCGCGGTTATCAAACGGCGTTAGATATACAGAGACATCTCGCCGCTGAACTTGAAACCGTTCAGACCGAGGCTATTCGTGTTCGTGCCGATTTTGAGAATCGATTAGCGATTACTCGTGGAGAACTCGATTCTTTAAGAGCTGAAAATATTGCTGCTGCAGAAGCGCACGCGGTGCAGGTAGAAGCGTTACGTGCTGAGCTAAGTGTGGCTAAAAAACGAGAACGTGAACGTGATACCAATCCATCATCTCCATTCGTTGATAGGGAATCTCCAGTAAGAGTGGATGAGGAATCGGGGACGAGTACGGCGATCGATGAAGCACGCGCAGCTTTAGAAAATGCCCGTGCTGAGGCAGAAGAGTGGCGCGCGCGCGCCGAGGAACTAGCTGCGGACGCAGAACAGTTGCGAGAGGTGGCAGAGCAACGCGCTAGTGAGGCACGTGCAGCAACTGAGCGTGAAGCAATAGCACTGGCTGAATTGTCATTAGCGCGTGCAACCGTCGCTTCTGCTATAGATGCCGATGCTACTTCATCCCATGGTTAGTTACTGGTCTTATATATCTCATATAGTGGATCATATTATTTAAGTTTTCAAGAGTTTTTATACCTTAGCACAAAGCCTAAAGTTTCAACAATTTAAGGCATGCTTAACAATGTATCACACATTGAATGCAAAATGGAACAATTTATAATCCGCTTTTATAAGAAACTACAAAAAATTTTCAAGCTTTGATTTACCATTTCTTTAAGTTTAAATTTACACAATATAAATAAAAAAAACTTAATCAGTTTCCGAAAAATTAAAAAAAAAGATAAGTAGAGAATCTTAAACATAAAAACTAATTAATTTAACATTCTCAGGAATATAGACAAACATTTGTGACAGAAAAAAAGAATAATCAATGTTTTATGATTTACAATGTAGAAGAAAAAGGCTGAAAAAGACCAGCACAATAAAATGCTGTAGGCCAAGGCACAGTACTAATTTCCAGCTGAATCCTATGTTTATGATGATTAAGGGTTTCAAACTTCATGAGTTGGGATTCACTTTTTCTACGCAGTGATGAGATCCTTATATTACATATAAGAAAAAAAAATTATATGAATTTTACTAAGGATGTCTCATAAGTAATGTTGGTTTTCATAACTTAAATTAATATCTGTTATGAAAACCGACATCACTTATAACTGAAATTCAGTCTTTTTATACATGTCATTACTTATTGGGATGAGTCCCTAATTTTATGAAAAGTACAGTTGTTTTACTTTATTTTAATATTATTGTAATAATATTGTTTGTATTTATTGATGTGACAAGAAACTTTGATATTTAAAACTTATTAAGTGTGATAAATTTGGAATTCATTTACTGTTAAGACATTATTGGAAACGAAAGTTTAAAACAGCCCATGGCAGCAAGGAAAATATACAAAATTGAAAAAAGTCAGTCAATGAATCAACATTACAGAATTGGTTTTAATTATTTTAGTAGTGGAGATTTTATACTGGTAGATCATTCGCATTCTGGTTGTCCACCTTTATGGGACGTTGAGGCTATAAAGGAAGCAGTAGAAAACTAACCTAGTAGTAGCACTCCCCAATTATCGGTCTCCCCTTGGACTTTCAAAGGTCAGCATACATCACTACTTAAAATCATTGGATAAGACATAAAAAAGTTGCTAAATAGTGCTCCATGCATTAAACAAGATTTAAGCGAAACATCGAGTAGAATTTTGCAAACTGCTTAAACGAGATTCAAGCAAAACATTGAGTAGAAGTTTGCAAACTGCTCTTTGCCATGTTGAAAGGTGATTACTTTATTACATATATTGTTACTTGCAATGATATATGGATTTACCTAAACAACTCAAATATGATAAGTTAGTGATAAGACAATTACCTGACAGGACTATTACCTGAACACATCGTGAAGAGAGGTTGATTCCAAACGAAAATCTTATTATATGTCTGGTAGAATTATGAAGCATTTGAAATAATTTCAGATGGTCTAATTATCACTACCGAGATATATAGCGAATAGCTGTCACAAATGTGTAAGATTTTGTCAAAGTAATATTCAGGTTTAATAAACTAAAAACGAGTGCCCTTACAACATAACAATGCTAGAACACAATCTGCACAAGTTGTATGGGATAACATCAAAGAATTTAGTGGTACTGAATTCCTACCTCATTCAGCATTGAGTTCAGGTCTTACACTGTCAGACTCCTATTTATTGAGATCCATTGCAAAATTCTTTCCTGGAAAAAAATTTGAGACAAAGAAAACATTGAAAATGCGGTGTAGAAACTATTTACATTTAAGCCATGGAATGGCCCAGTCTCAAAGAGCTTACTGAATGTTGGGTTGATACCATTGAATATGATGGGCCATATTTTGAATATTAATATATCTATATCTTTTTCTATTAAATAGTCAGTTTATTGAGGTATGCTGTATAAAATCATACTTTAATCACATAGGCAAACATTAATCAATCCAGCAAACTGTAGGCAACTTGAGGCATTGAGGCACGGGTATAGTATTTATGTCAACAGCAACCATGAATACATTACTCTCCTTTGACATTTGCTCGGAGATCTCAGACAAGTTTTTCAAGATGTCAGTCTAAAAATGAATGTGGTAGAGATGAAAATTTTGTCAAATATCTATTTCACACTTGCTTTAGTGATAGTTGATAACTCTAATTGAATTTGTAAGCGATTACACCTACTTGTTACAGACTGTCCGATTAGGTAGATTCAACAAAATTGTCTGTGACAATTAACAAGCCTGTCTATTGGTGATAATCTGTGGCTGCTGGTAAGGATGCTTTCGTCACGCTTTGACATATTGCATGACAGCAGTTCACATAATGAGGTTGGGACTACATTTGTTGGTTTTTTCTAACACTCCGTAGGCCTTAGTGGATGTGACTGTCTGCATTATCCTGAAAATGTGCCTGGTTGGCATAAAACATATGTAGAAATTAACAATATAAAGATTAGCAGACTAAGATAATTAAAAAATTAACACTTGCTTAGGTGTATGTCGTAGGTGAGCGTCTATTATGGATTTTCATGAATTAACACCTCACACAATAGAAAAGAACATAATTCAGCTCAAGTAGACAACATTTGGGAAATTATAAGGCCTTATCAAGATAACTTAGTGCTAAAACACGTCAGTTTTAGAACATGGCATGTTACTAGTGTAAATGCAATGAAAAGAGAGGATTATTATATTAAAAACAAGTAAATTTGCAGGAGAGCTTAACTAATCAATATAGCTCACAAAATTAGTAAATTGAAGTGGCAATAAGCAGGCCACATCACTTATAGACCTTTAATTTCTGAAGACAGAAAGGAAGAAAAGTACTCAAGTAACGATCGCAACCTGGACGTTGCAACTTGGGATGGCCTCCCACTATGTTGACTAATGACAATGCTGCCCACCATTAGATATAGGTGGCCCAATATCATAAATTTTAGAGATCTAGACGAAGGCCTATTATGTCCAGCATTGGACATCCAGTGAAACTAAAACTAAATTGATTAGTAATTACTTCAGTTTCACCTAGTTAAATAAAGTGTATAAAAAACTAAACAATACTGCCAATAAAACGATTTTTATTTTCATTGAAAAAACTAAATAAGCAAGATTTACTAATGCAATATGATCATCTTTAGAAGCATCATATGAAAATGGTGTAGCCAATGACATTGGGGGAGCTGCTAAAAGATCTTTGGATAGTGGAGTCACATATGGTGATGACATCTTTGATATAGACAGTCTGAAAAAACTGTTCAATGTGGAGACTTTTATCAAAACTTTTTGTATTTCTAAAAACAATATTGAGGATATTCGTAATTATCGATCCTAAACAAACCAGTGCCATACCTTCAACTTTACAAACACATAAAGTTATCGCTACTAAAAAAATATAATATTAAACACATATAATATTAAAATAATATTAATAAATACACACCGTTGAGATGTTCTCTATAAAAATATATGATTTTTCTTTAAACAAAGAATATTTTGAAAGTGATCATGGCATCTGACAAGAGATTGAAAATCCGAATGTTAGTTATACAGAAATCCAAAAGCAGAAAATGTAGGAAATTATGGTAATAAAAGGTATAATACAAACTAAGGAACAAATAGTCTTGGAGAAAAATTCATGTTAATAGAGAACCAAAAATTAAGGTAATCAAAAAAGAAAGAAAAGACAAAGATAAGTGGAATACTATAATTCAAACAAATTATATTTTGGGGTCAAAACATGAGTTACAAAATAAGGTAAGATAAAAAGTGACAGATTTATGTCAAGTCCAAATGACACCTGAGAATTAATGTTTACATAAGTTTAAAAAATTATAACCTTTTGATATTGATCGACATTATGTAATAGTATAACAAAAAAGATATAAGCTGAAACGAAAGAAATGGAAAATAATTTTTTTAGAGATATTTTGACTAGGAGTTCCTTTTGTATGACCTGATTATGTAAAGTTATATTCATGTTAAATGAATATTAAATATTGAAATTGAATAAATATTTTTACAAATCTTAAAGTTAGGCTAGAAATATTGCAGTCATATTTTTTTATTGTATGTAGAAGTGTGCACCCCACCTCTCACTCCATAACATATTTAAGAATGCGGACTATTTGGCATTATATTTATAAAAGCAAAATTGCAGTCATATCAATATATAGTGTAAGGGATGTATCCCATGTGCACATGAACAAAGCTACAGGCAAAAGTTATGTGTGTTACAGCTGTGAAAGGCAACTCTCTGTTTGCTGAGGTGGAAGACAAGCGGCAGGAGCTTGCGCGCGCGCTCTTGCTTTCTAAGCAGGCCAATGCACAGGTAGATCTCACCATATTTTTTACATGTATAGAATAGTATTCAGAAATAGTAATCCAAGTAAATTTTTATAAATTTTGGTATACTTATTTAATTGAATGTTCTAAATTTACTTTATTAACGATGATTGAAATATGGAAGACTATCGAAACAATCCATACTCTTAAATTGAAATTAGTGCTTTTGTTCCTGGTTGGGCTTTCATCATTTTAGTGTTCTGTATCAAAATAAAATAAGTATTTATTGTAATTTTTTGGAAGCGACCTTTGTAGATCTTTAATTTAAACTTCAGTGTCTTGTCATAGAAAAAAAAATAGCAGAATATCTACACTTTGATAAAAGTAGCCACATCAATGAATTTAGTAGTTCTTAATTGATAACCAGACAAATAAAATATTATTTTAATCATATAGATAGATTTAATATCGTGATTGGTGTGTCATACGTAGTTGCGACGCGAGGCGGCGGCGACTCGACGCGAATTGGAGGCGCTGCAGCGCGAGCGACGCGTGGCCGATGATTCTGCGCACCGCCACTACGTCGCCCTTGCTGGTAGGTGTACTTCTCTTTAAGTAATATACTGACTATTATTACATCCCTACTCCCCACTTCTTTTTATCTGGCTAATCTGAGTAATTTGCACATGTTAGTAGACTCGTTTATATTATCCATACAAATAACGCCGAAAATGTGACAATAAATTAAAATGGTAGTGTCATATTGCACTGCGAAATAAATAGCCACTGGAATTTGTTGAATTTTTGAGAAAACTTGATGAAAAATCATTTAAAAGAATAAAAATTAAAAATTGAATCAACGATTTTTTGCTAATTGTTGGCATTTTTTAAATAATGAAACTGGTCTTTTTTATTTATTCTACACAATTTTGTCATTTGAACCAGCTTCTAATTTTGTAAAATGTCTTATATTGATATTTGATATATAAATGTTTTATATTTATATGCCAACTGGTTACAGAGGTTTATGAGGAGCGCATCACGCAGTTGGAAGTGGCGCTGGAGCGGGCGCGTCGCGAGTCCCCTGCGCCGACTGCGGACCCGCCTGTACGCCGCTTGCCTGCGCTTACCTCACGACTCCGGTAACAATCATTTTTATGTTTCATTTAAGCCATTCATTGTCCACTGCTTGCTGTTGCACATAAACTTACCCCATAGATTTCTACAACTTACAGTTTTGAGTCACATGTAACCAATGGTTAAAAGTTGAGTTCAAATTTTCCGATTGCTTTAGTGAATTTTGTGATAAAATTTGATGGATTTTGATTGTATTTTGATACATGACATTTTTTGGTACATATGTGGGTATTCTACTTTTACAAAATAAAAACCGACTTCAAAACGCTTTTAAACTAAAAAGTTAATAATATTAATTTCCAAAGCCTACAAAAGAAATTTGAACATGAAAAATGATTGTTATTAAAAATTATTTTCTGATTTATGTTATACTATAATAATTTTTCAATTTAAAAAATTATAAAATGTTTCATCACATCATTGAGTTGAGGAATAATTTCAGTTTATTACTATTTGTCATTTCAACTTACTTTTATACATACAAGTTATATATTTATGTACTCATCTTTTAATCCTTCATTTTTGTGCCTCACTTGAAGGAATCTCTAGAAAAATAAAATTTTAAACCCTAAGAAATTGCACCCAAAATATGCCACTTTTATTGTTTTTTATTTTTATCTACCCAGAGGCATTGACACTACCAAGATAAGTCTAATGATATATAACTTATCAAAAGCAGTTTATAAGTTTAGAAGTTATGATGCAGGGTGGGAACATGTGAATGGATGGATACATATGTACAAGTCAAACATATAACCCTCTTTTTAGGCTTCACTGCACTTGGATAAAAAGTTGTTGATAATAGATATAGATAATAGATAGATAGAATAATTGTGCAACTCGTGCGACAAGTTGTCGATTGCCCACGAAAGCGAAGTTGAACGCACGAGCGAAGCGAGTGCGGTCATTCGCTTGAGTGGATAATCGACAACGTCGCACGAGTTGCACATATTATTTTGTATTACAAATGCGGCGATTTATGTGGGTACAAAATATATTTAAATTTGCGTGTGCCAAGACTAATTTGCGTGCGACAAGTAAACTTGTCGCACGGAAATTCAAATGTCGAACGTGCGTTCAATTTGTCGCACTCAAATAACAGTTTTATTTATGAAAAAACTCACGCGTAATTTTAACCCTTAGCCACCTAACGTGTATTCTAGTAACACATCCACCTAACGTCAGTCATGGTGACCGCTTGCGTTTAAGTATTATTACAATGGTAAAAAGCGCAAAAATTGCTGTAAATCAAAACTACATAATGTTTTTCAATTGTTTTTATTTCAAATTGTTTTAATAAACTTTTCAAATTAACACTTTTACTTTTTACTATCGTTAATAAAAGTTGACTTACAAATATTTTAACAAATTATAGGTTTTTTAATTAAGCTGAGATCTAAGCAATAACAATCAATGAGACTTCTTAATTTTTAATTATTTTAGTAACTTAAACATATAATCTCTTATACAAAACTATCATTGGCACAATCAAATCACAATCATGAAAAAATTACAGCTCCCTAACATTTACAATTTTTCGCGGCAGTCTACACACATTTTTTGAGAACACTCAACGCAAATTGGATTTTTGCACTGAAAACACAAATGGAATGTTTTACGTTTCTTCTTTGGGTCACACGTTGAGCAAGTTTTTCGTGATTCTAATTTGTCAGAACTGCCTGCCGAAGATGTGCTTGGCTGTTCATCTATTTTGAGAACCCGGCGAATAGCATTTTGAAGTTCTCTTTGCAATCCAAACTGGTTTACTCGACGTCTTAAATGGGGTTCGATAAGATCTTCAGCCAGTCGTTTCATGAAATTCAGTCTGAACACCTTTTTCTGAGATTGGTTCATGCTGCTGATGATGTATGCATTTGCTGCAGATACATCCAGCATTCTGTAGAAGACCACCATTGGCCAGCGCTGTGTGCGTCGAGAAGTTGAGTAAATGGCACATTTCTGATCTAATGTGTCGACGCCACCTTTGGTGCTATTATAGAAAGTTATCATTTCTGGCTTTTGTTTTTGTGGATCGATGGTTGGCGCGTGATGCATGCTGGAGAGAACAAGCACGGCTTTGTTATGCTTTGGTACATAAGATACCAATGTTGCATCAGACGTGAATCCAAAAATCGAAGAGCCAACTTCCCGATGACGGCTAGGCAAAAATTGAGGAGGTACTTCCCTTTTATTTTTTTTTAGGGTACCCACAAGTGTCAGCTGTTTTTGCTTTAGAATGTTCATAAGCTCCACTGAAGTAAACCAATTGTCAACAGTGACATTTCTGTGGGTTCCTTCTATCGATGAAATCAATCGCAAAACTGCTTGCGTGGGTTTGTTCAGTCTTTGGTATTCAACGGGCAAGCCTTGGCTATCCGAGTCTTTCCCTAAGTATAAGTAGCCATCAGCAAGGTATCCATTTTTGGCGTCAGTCAGGCCCATAATTTTCAACCCATATTTATTGGGTTTTTTCGTAATGTACATTTCAAAGCTGCACCTCCCACGGAAACCCACCAACATCTCGTCAATACAAGTGTAACTGCCAATTGAACAAACTTCTTTGCAGTTTTGTATCAGCTTATCAAACAGCTCAGATATAGGTGCAGCTTTATCAGTGCTACGGCGTTCATCTCTGGTGCTCGCATCATCAAATCGAAGGCAATTTAGCAATGTTTCAAACCTGTTCTTGCTCATTGTACAACGATAAATCTCTTCCTGTGCCATCTGTGCTGTACCAACATGTGTAATGTGTGTGGTTTTCTTTGAAAATTGCGGTATAGTACAACATACCGATAAAAGCCTTTAGTTCCACTACATCGAGGTCTTGAATACATGTCTGAATTCGATAGTTAGGTCTTATCTTTCTAATTTTTTCGTTTGTATGCTTAACAATTACTTCTAACATATCATCAGTGAAAAATAACTGCCATATATCGATTGGTACTGTATTTCTGTTCAAAGCATATCTAAAGTTCCTTTTCAATTCTGGCGGTTGACAAACGATGTTGTGTTGCAAAGTCCTTGATCTCGAAACTGGAGCTTGAGACGACCAACGGAACCGATTTTTTCCAAAGTAGTTCCGGTACCTTGCCAATGGAACATCATCATCGGAAGATGCATCATTATCAACTGGCAGATCATCATCATCAACTGGCAGATTATTGACGTCTTCATTTAACTCGTTAACATCAATATCAGAGTCTGATTGACACTCACTATCAATGACGTGGTCTACAGGTACATCTTCAACGTCACTGCAATCTTCATTTGGTATTTCCGGCACGTCCCTTTGATCCTCGGAATCTGAGTCACACTCTTCTAACCATCTACTTATATTTTGATCACGTTGAGACATGATAAATCTAAAAAACAACAAGAAAATGTTAACACTAAAAGTAACGTAACAACCTAACGTCGGTCACCATGACCGCATACGAAATTTATTTACCTGAATCTTTTCACTGCCCGCACGTGTTGCTTGGTCGGGAGCGGAGCGCAAACTGGAGAGGGAGGGGAAAAGGTACACAGAGTCACAGGCTTGTGGCACGCGTAGTAACGGAAATATTTGAAAAAATATATCGAATGGAGTCACTGTGACCGACGTTAGGTGGTTAAGGGTTAAAATGGGCAAACGGTTCTTTTTCAACCGCAACAGCGAGCGTCAAGATACTACTTTCCCCGCATGAGTAATACAAACATTAAAAACGTATTAAACTTGATGATAATACTTTGCAGAGACCAATGTAACATGTTGGAACATGAAGCGCTAAGTGCAGGTGTGGCTGAGCTCGCTGCCGCACGTCAACTGCGCGACTTGCGTCGACGCCTCGCTGAGCCCGTTTCCGCTGAGCTTAAATCCACTTTAAACGACGATTGCGTACCGCTGCACGCAGGATGATATCACTCATTAGACTATAGGTTGACCAAACAAGTTTGAGTCAATAATTGAGTATTCCATTAATCAAATGTTCTTCAATCTTAAATCTTCAAATGTTAAATCAAATCAAAAATTCCAGATTCTATTGTGGTAAAGATTATAAATATTTGTCACCTTATTATTTATGGTTTCATTACCTAATGTTAAGTTCTAAAGTTGTATTTGTCACTATTACTAGTTGCTTAGTTTTGTCTATGCTGGCTTATTCTATTTATTGATAAAATACTTCCATCTTCAACCATGTTGCATATTCCTTGTGGGATCATATAAGGCATTCATAAGCATAAAATTACACTCTAGGGTTACCAACCATATCGTTATAGTAATATATTCTACTTTATTTTTGATGAATATACTTCATAATTTTGCATAAATATGAAATTACATTATTTTTAATGATATTTAGAACTAAGCACTGTTACATGTAATTATCGAACAATTTAAATTTACTTTATGATAAAACAATGAAGTATACACTCAATAATGATCATTTGTTATTGATCAAAATAGTTGATATTAGTATAAAATGTTGGTGAGTAATGCAACTAAACTAATATAAATAAAATGAAAATAAAAAAACCATTTTGTTTTGACATGTAATTGTTACTGAAGCGAATCGGTGTGAGGCAGCGCTCATGTATTACATTTATGTCTTACGTAGAGATCATTTCCACCACTGTTAATTATGAAACGTGATAATACAAATATTAAGTTTATTTAAATATTATTAAAGTACTTAAGGCTAAGATTAAATGTTAATTTTTTTAAGGAGTCGGTCATTTTCACCAAAATGTTCTACATGATTTGAAGATTGTTATTTGTACTATTATCTGGTCCAGTTGCAGACTGTCTCTCCTCAGCCGTTTATCGAGTTCCAGACTCCTCACGATCATTACCTTGCTCTTCTTCCTGCTCACTCTTAGTGTTACACGTCTGAGGATGTGATTGCTCGCATATTTCTTCATGTGTTGGTATCATTTGTGCAGGGGAAAAAAATTGAGGTGGATAAACTCAATCTCGTTAATGCAAGGTCTTCGTTTTTACATTTCACAATATTTTTCATCACTTAATCAACATGACAAATACATTGCTACCAATGTATTATTATGTATTATTAATATTAACAATGTATTAACAGTGGTTGCCATAATAATGACAACTACTTGTGTTGTAACCAAGTTTCTGTTTGTGCACTTTACCAAGCAAAGATCGTACCATGTGGAAATCTCTATAGTTTCTGAGAAATAGACGTAAATTTATATTATTATTATTATTATATTGATATAAACCCGGGCCTACCCCTAATCTGCAACTTAAACTTTTTTCTGTTAAGACTACTGGAATGTTCCAATTTAAATATACTTTCCATTTTACATGGAAATATTAAATCTAAACGAGTTCTTTGTGACTAAACATTAATTTTGCTGGAATTTCTCTAGTCGCACAGGACATGGCCTTCCTATAATCAAACAGATACTTTAATAAATTGAGATATGTTTTCATTAAAAATACATTTTAGCATTTTTTACAATAATATATACAATAATAATTAATAATAATAATATTTATTACCAAAAATATACAGATATACACAACATACAAAGACATAAGTGTTTGCATTAATATATCTGCCCTATAGAGATGATTTCAATCATCTGTACATAGGCCTGGTTTAATATAAATCCAAGAAAAGCAAACATATTAACAAATAAAGGATTTATATAATATAATAAGTAATAATTAAATTCAAAAGTGTGAAAGGAAATCCCTTTCTAGGAAATTACACAATATAGATTTATTAATTAACTAAAACTAAAAGTTTCACTTGGTTTGCCCATTTTATCAATTTATTTTTAATCAGTTTTTTGCTAGCAACTATGCATTTTAATTCGAGTGGTAAATTGTTGTAATGCTTTATAGCAATGTATCTAGAGCTTTTGCACAATATAGTTTTATTTCTTTTTGGCAATGAAATTGATCTGTTCCTAGTGTTCACCTCAATGTTACTAAAACTTGTCTTACATTCATCATAGTGTAACAAAATAGAATTAACTATAAAACTTTTCTTAATATCTAGCACTTTTTCATTACTGATTTTTTTGAACAATTTATTTTGAATTGAGACTAGCTTTTAAGAGTATTACTATAAGCTCCACCCCATGAAGTTACACCATAGTTTATGTTACTTTCAATTAGTGCGTGGTATATTATTCTCAAGTTTCTTTTATTCATAACAAGGCTAAGCTTATAAAAAATAAAAATATAATATTTTAATTTATTGATCAACTCTCTAATATGACAATCCCACTTCATACATCCGTCCAATATTATTCCCAAATATTTGCAGTATTGCACTCTTTTCAATTTTTTGTTGTCTATGCAAATATCTAGCGCATCTGGGACACTATCAGCATAGCACCCAAAAGTTATGAATGTGGATTTATCAATATTTTATAAGAGTTGATTTACACACATCCATATGTTTATTATTTCAAGCCACTGAGAAATTTTTCCTTGAACTTCAGACCAGCTGTTACCAGAACATAATATTGCTGTGTCATCCGCATAAGAGGCTATTGCATTAATAGGAAGAAGATTAAACAAATCATTGATATAAAGTATAAACAAGAGAGGCCCCAAAACTGTTCCCTGTGGTACACCCACAGTTATTGACTTATTTATACTAGCAGTTTTATTTATTTTTACACATTGTTTCCTGTTACTCAGATAACTTTTTAACAATTTTAGGACAACTCTAATTCCAGTCTTCCAATTTATCTAGCAAAATATTATGATTATCAGTGTCAAATGCTTTTGCTAGATCAAGGAAGGCAACTATAATCGGATGATTTTTATCTAAATTCCTGTATATAAATTCAGTAACAAAACTAATAGCATCATTAGTGCCTCTATTTCTGACAAAACCAAATTGCTTATCAAAAATAATATTGTGTTTGTTGATAAAAGATATTAATCTTTCATATAATATCTTTTCAAAGATTAGCTATATTTGAAATTAGTGATATCGGTCTATAGTTTGAGGCCAATTGTTTATCACCTGATTTAAAATTGGCACTATCTCAGCACCTTGAGAGCATCTGGCCAGATGCCTGTATTCATACAAATATTAAAAATATTAATTAGTGGTTTATTTATACACGTAGCTAAACATTTCAACACTTTACCACTTATTCTATCCACTCCTCCAGATTTGTCTTTAAGCTCATTTATTATTTTAATCACTTCATCTTTACTAGTTGGCATTAGAAATATTCTATATTGATTACGATCATAAGTCCTTTTGCTAAGTGATCTTCTATTATCTATCTTAGAAGCTAAAGTTTCACCAATATGACTGAAGAAATTAACAAATTCATCAGCAATTTTTTGATTATCAGTTTCTACTGTTCCAGCACATAATAGTGATTCAATATTATTATTTTTAACTTTATTACTTCCCATCTTGTTTTGGACAAAGTCCCATAATTTTTTGGTATCTCTAAATTTCGATACTTGGCGCTTTATGTACATTTGTTTCGCGGTTTTGATGACTAATATTTTACAATAATTGTAGTAATCATTTTTCAGAGATGGAAAATTTTTCCTTTACCCAAGTCAAGTACAAAAACTCTTTCATTTTACAAGACTTTATTATTCCTTTGGTTATCCAGTCTTTTCTGAGAAGATTTTTATTTCTTATTTTCTTTCGTTTCACTATTTCATATGATTTATTAACACTAGTCTGTATATTATTAATTAGAATATTAACTGCTTGAACAGGATCTTGTATGTTAGTAATCTCACTCCAATTTATTCGCTCACTTTTCTTTTTTAACCTTTTATAGTCTAAGACCGTTTTTTCCTCTGGTTTATGTATTTTTTTGTCAAAGTTTATTTTTAGGAATAAAGAGAAATGATCAGCAAACAAAGTTGTATATAAGTACGACTTAATGTCGTTTGTGTCAGCTTTAACCAAGAAGTTGTCAATACAAGTACCGCTGTCATCAGATGTACTGGGCCTAGTTATTGAGTAAAAGTAAGAAACGTAACTGTAATCCAGGAAAATACATAACAGTTCATTTGAATAGATGTCTGAGGTTAGGAAATTTAAATTGAAGTCACCTGTGATGATATGATTTTTCCATTTGCGATTTTTAATGATACAAGCTTTAATTGCTTCATTAAATATTTCTTTTCCAATGTCATGTGACCTATAGATACCTGTTACTTTAATAGAATTACCACTTCTAGTTTTTATTTCTACACACAAAGATTTATTAACATTAAAAGTTTCAACATATACGGAATGCTCAGTAATAGACTTTTTAATGTACATGGCAACTCCATCCGCTTTATTTATCTTGCTGTTATTATAATAAACAAAATATTCCTTCATATTGGAGAATTCTGGTGATATTAGGTTCCATGTTTCCGTGCATACAATAATATCAGGTGACACAGTTAAACTTTTATAAAACACTCTAGCTTTTCAAAATTCGCATTCAAACTCCTTACATTGATATTGACTACAATAAAATCACCAATATTAAACTGTTTATTAAGCTCAAACATATCATTAAAAGATTCCTCAAATCCAAAATTTTCCTCAGATGATCTTTTATTAGTTCTTTTTATACTAGTAGATTGATAGATCATAAGTATAAATAGATGTATTATTGATTAACAGTTACTGAATAGTGTTGTTGACCAGGGATTTTTCCCAAGTAACTGGGTACTTTAGGCAAAGTTGGATACTCCGTTATGTTGAGGTATCTCTATCTTGAATTTCAGGTATTCACATTTTGTCTTATCGTTTGGATAGTGGTTAGTACATCTATTTTGCCCATATTTCTTGTTATAAAATTCACAATTAGTACACTTGATATCAGCAGACTTGCAAGTAGCTGTATCATGATCCCCAGTGCACTTAAGACACTTGGCTTCATTTTTGCAGTTTTTACTGCTGTGATTTAGTCTTCCACATTTAAAACATAAGTTCAAATTAATGCCATCAATTACCCTGCAACACTGATATCCTATACAAATTTTAAATCCACTATTTTCAATCACGTTATAAATATCAGGTGAAACTTCGATAGTTAGTGTATGTTGATTTTTTGTTCTTATAATCACCAACCAATGAAAATGTCCCATTTAACATGACGAATTTCTATTTTTGATGTCATCTTCCAGTTCAATCAAGCTCATGTTATTTTGTACGTCAAAAATTTTTAATCTCGGGAATTTAAACGATTGCATTTCCACATGATAATTATCTTTCATTTTGTCATTCAGCTGCTGAATCGTTCTTTCAACATCTTCCTTGTTTTTACATTTTGTTATAACATCACCAGTTTTATTTGTTGATATTCTTTGAACAGAGACAGTGATGTCTCCCAGGATTTGCTTCTTGACAATTCTCTCAATATCTTTATTGTTTACATTTTTGGGTTTGATGATGATGTTTGGTATAACTTTCTTAGTAGGCATTTTATCACATTTTACCACTTCAGCAAAACTTATAGGATGCTCCTTGTTCATATTGTCTTTATTATCAATGAATTAAAAAAAAAAAATGTTTTTATCCTACAGTTCATCGTTTAACTGTTTCAGCAAATCGTTTTCAACTCGTAGTAAATTTAAATCATCATCAATAATGGTTTCGTCCAGTAGCATAATCTCCCTGGTTTTATTTAATGAAATGTTGTTTCTCAATTCCTCTTTAACTCTGTCACGCTCGTAGATTTTAATTTCAGCTATTACTTTATGTGCATTCTCAGTCACCTCAATGTTTTGAAAGTCTCTTTTAGAGGTTAGCTTTTCGACATTGTGTTCATTGTAGACCACTAGCATATCACTTACGAATTTATGTTTTTTAAGTCTAGTAAAATCATTTGGATGATAAACGCTTTCACATATGATACAAATAGCAATTTTAGATACTTTCTCATTCGAGTGACACTTAAACTTTTTGTCACTGTCGTCTCCGAGTTGTGCATCTTCCGCCATCTTGGATACTATGTGTCAATTATACATAATACAATGTTTTACCTAATTTTCAGCTTGCCCATTACTATTAGGGTGATAAATAGGTAATCTCATGAGTTTAATCTCCTTACTAAAACAAAATTCCTTAAACTCTAGAGTTTATTTTAACATCATTATCTGAAACAATAATATTTGGGATACCAAATATAGAAAACACACGCTTCAATTGTAATATTAATGGACCTTAATGAGCATGGAATTATAACATTATGGCTGATTAGTAGACAGCCATTTTTTAACTGTAAATCAGTTTTAAATTCAAAGCAAGGCAGGACTGAGCTACATTTAATTTTCTTAGGCCAACTTCTAACTTATGTGAATTACATTAGATCCTTTGCAAAGATTTTTCTATTGCTCTTTTGTAATAATAAAAATATCTCACCGTATGAATATCACCAAACGAAATTCAACAAAACTTGAGTAAGTCATTGGGGACTACCGACAGAAGGAACAACTTAAAACCATAGATTTTCAAGTTATTATAGTACCAAAATTTAAATAATTCGTAAATTGTAAATTAAAATCATTAAAAGCCTCTTCCACCCACGCCTTTTAAACTGACTTTTAACAAAGTTATTTTAAAATTTATTTTTGTTTTCCATATCTTCTTTTTAACTGATTTTACCTCGAAAAACTGTAACACAAATATGATCTAACCAACAACTTTACACCAATGATGTCAGATAATAAAGCTCCCATCGGTTTTTTAAATAATACAGGAGCATTAGTGAGACTGTACACAAATGTAGTATATTTGTAAAAACCTTTATAGGTTTTTATGGTAGTAAGATCTATGACTCAGCTTAATTAAAATTTATTATATTCGTTTTTCAAATCAATTTTACTGTACTAGTCACCAACCAATGTTGGTAAAAGCTTCCTCTATTTGAGGAAGTGGATCTATTACCAGATTTTTATTAAGAGTAACAGAAAAATAGGCCGCTATTTTAACCTTACCTCTATCCTTCAGAACAGGAACAATAAGTATCGCATACTGTGAATGACTCGCAAGTACCAATAGTCCATTGAGAAGCCAAACGTTTTAGCTCTTTTTGACTTTATCCTTCAAAGCGAAAGGAACTGAATGTATAAACTGCACTGTACTGTAAAAAAAAATTGTTTGGTTTTAATGTTAAATTAACTCTAAATTTATTAAAGATCCCTAGGTCATCAAGCCACAAATCTGAGTTTTGTTCCAGTACACTCATGACATCGTCATTCATTTTGATAACAGGAATATTTTGAATAAATGTCAATTTATATGCAGATATGAAATCCATACCAAGTAAGGATGGTCCACCATATTTTATGTCAAAAAATTTTTGGTTTTTGCTTTCATTATAGTAAGTGATTTTACATGAAAAATAACCTAATGAAGAAATGCTAAATCCATCATATAAACCAGTGGTTCCCAAAGTTGTCTGAGCTACGACCCATTTATTACAAGTTTCCAAATTTGGCACCCACCTCTAGGAAATTTAACCATTATCAATATGAATAAAGGACTTTTCAAATTACAAACAAGTTCTAACAAAATTTTTTTATTACTTAATTTAGGAATAAACAATTATGTTATTTAATTAAATAACTACATCAAAAAAGTTATTTCAATGAGAAGGATGAAATTGTTGCCTGTTTCGCCATTACAGTTTTGACACCAACTTCAATTCGAGTCACTTTTAATGGCAGTGAGTGTGATAAGTCCAATTTCTTTCGGTATCTAGTTTTAATATTTACCATATTAGAAAAATTTGGTCTCACATAGGTATGAGGTATAAAAGGGAGGAGGACGTTCATAGCTTCATCCAACAGGCATGGATAGTTACCAGCAACTGTGAGCCAGAATTTTATTGATTGCTTTCCATTGAAACTATTTCTTAGTGATGAATCTTCTGATAAATCAATTAGTTCTTCATTTGCTTTTGTTCCCATTGTGTGGTCCCATTTTCATTGGTTCAGTTCTGACAATAGCATCAATGAGAGAATCATATAAATCTTAATGTGCATTAAATATGTGCGCGACAAATGGACGAATAATTCAATATCACGTCAACCGATTTCGATGATTCTTTTTTTATTAGAAAGGTTGTACTTCAAGGGTAGTTTGATGAAAGTTTGGGTAGGTTTTGATTATGGGATCCATGACAAAGTAACGGAACTTTTCAATTCTTAGGATCAAGTTAACAATACACGGCCGAATCTGTTATAGGCTATCCGGATAATATCTGAGTCACCTACCGTAAGTTCGTTATGATCAAGTAATTGTCGTAGTCGAATATAATGATCAATGGAACTCTTATCGGTTTACAGTAAGGTTGCGATTTGTGAACAGCACGTTTAGTAGGTCTACCCATTCAGACAAATTAGATAATGTACTTCAGATTCACTAAAAAATTAAAAAATAGACAACAATTTTAACAAAAAAAACCGACCTCTAAAAAACTTCCAAAACAAATAAATATGCACTAAAAAGTAAAAAAAATATTGCGTATTCTTCTACAACTTAATAATCAACTTTTTCTACTCATCAATATGTAGGTATTATCTGTGTTTACCACGTAAAAAGGTAGGTAGGTACCTACCCACTTCAAATTTAACTCAACACGTACCTATGAATAACAAACAATGATCAAAATATTTTTAGAGTTCTCCTAAGTAAAATAAAATGAAAAATATTAGGCTACTTAAAAGTCAATCAAATAATTACGATAATATAATGTAGTTACAATTATTGTTATTTTTACAATATATCTAGCGATAGACATCGACTCGAAAAATACTCCGGTTTACAAATAAATAAACCGGAAGATCAACGTTGTAGTGATGACCACTACTACAATTTATGTTGAGTGACAACCTTTTTTGATGACTGCATAACATTATAATATTTAAACTTAATGTATTAACATTCATATGTATTTATATCAAAATAAAATTTTCTTTCTTTTTTGTTTCCTTTCTAAAGCTACATGATCCATGCGCAGGCGAAATTCCTGTCCGAGTAAATATTTTGGAAATGCTTATATTATAACTACGCCCAGCAGCTTCCTCTATGTCACATAATAATTTCCCGTTCAGACAAAGATTTTCTGATATATGCTATCACTATTTCCCGGTTGTCCTTCCATTGAAATAACATTTTTCCTATGCTTATTACTTGCGTTTTTATCACCCATAAATTTATTACTAGCGTCCGGGTGACTAAGAATAAGTCTTTCTCACACCTGTTGTTTTATTTGGTTAAATGTGGTTTCGCATCGCTCATCCCATTAAAGTCGTTTCTGTTCTCTCAGTCGATGTAAAGGCTTAGCGATATCAGAAAAGTCTTTTTACAAAATTTCTATACTACGAACATAGTCCCAGGAATGCGCCTACTTCTGTTTAATCTTTCGGTATCTGCCATTACTTAGATAACCCAGCTAATTAATTCATTTTCCAAAGAATGAGCATTTTTTTACACTGAGCCTCGAGTTTGCATCTTAAATTTTACCCAGAACGTGCTCTATCTTTTATAAGTGATCATCAATATTCATTTCCAATTTTTATAAAATTATCCAAGTACACTAGGCATGCTTCTCCTATTAGTTCTATTAGTACACCTCCATTAATTGTTCAAAAGTAACCAGGGCGTTACATAGTCCAAACAAAATAGCATTCGATTGCTAGAAGTTTTTTCCAATTAAGATCGCTGTTTTTATTTTATCCCTAGGATCTATCTCAACTTGGCTAAAAACCGCTTTTTAAATGAAGGTGGAAAATAATTTTATTCCATGTAGCGTGTCCAAAGAGTATCTAAAGGCTGTTTTTTTTTTTGTTGTATCATTGAGCCGGCAGTAGTGAACGCAGAACCTTGTTGTTCTGTCCTTTTTTACCAGAACCACCGGCGAGCATCACGAATTCTACGAGGACTGAATCACTAACTTAGGCTAGTGGATTCAGTCCTAATTTCGTTGAGGAGGTTTTATACTTCTTTCTCACGAATGAGCGGGACCCGTCGGGGTTGTTGTCGAATCGGAATTTGAATTTCGCGGTGTGTAGTTTGTATTGTCTTAAAGCAGGTCTTCCTGAGTCACCGGCGTATTAACGAAATGCGTCGATATATGTAGACGACAAGGGCAGCGCTTTTGCTAATTCCGTTTCAATTAAACTGCTTCAGAAGCTGCCCAGCCTAAATTGATCGATGCTGCTTGGTCGTGACCTATCGAAAATGTCTGGCAGATATTTTTACAGATGCAGAAAATTGCTCCTTTCCCTAGTACATACTCTTTATCACTTGAGTTCGAAATCCATAGTAGACGCTTGCCACTTGACATTACCACAGTCCGTAGGTGCATTCACAGTTTTCTTTTCTTCATTTCAATCAACAGCACACGGCCACTCGAACTTTACATGATTATTTTTGTTAATACAACTAATACGAAAGTTTCTAATTTAGCAGGTAAGATTATCTCATACATCTGTCCTGAAATTTAATTCTTAGTAAGAATCTCCATATCCTCGCATTTCAAGGCATTATGCTTCATATCGATTTTACACGTATTTTTTCATAAAATCCAATCCAATTATACAACCATCTACTATGTTTGCGAAGACGACATATGGGTATCATTTTCCCTCTATATTTATAACGACCATTTACTCACCTCGAATGGGGATATTTTGGAGGTAGACGCTAAAAGTTGAAGTTACTAACGGCTCCAGCCAGACTTCGGTAAAATGTTTGGTAAGCCGCGGATTCTCAATACTACGAGAGGTCCTCGTGTCCATTGCGATTTGGCATGAGATTCTATTAACTCTTTCGTTGAAAACTGAACTGTTCCCGTTGCAAGTTTCTGGAATTAAAAATGGATTCTATGACCATCAACTAGCACTCTTCTCGTAGTACTGGCATTTAATCGTTTCCTTGCTGCGCCGAGGGGATCGCATTTCGTGTAGCAAAGATATTCAAATTGTCATTTACCCTTTTTTCACGCCTTTAGCAGTCAGCTCGAATATAGCCCATTATTCTACATTGATATTCATGCGGGCGGAAGACCCTCCTATTGTTTTCCTTTTTAGTCGAATGATGTTCGTGTCGAACTCTTTCGATTTCCAGTGCGTGAGCCAATGCATCTTTAAGAGGTGCAAGATGATACAGAATAACAGCCTCATGAACCTCCATATTCTGAATTCCATCGACCATAGTTTGTAATAAACGGTTGTTCACAACTTTCAGCGTCTCTGTTTGATACGCTTTGCGTACCGATTTTCACATTTGCCCACTGCTGCTAGGATTTCTTTGTAGTGCTGCTCTTATTTTAAGCAAAGCACTTATTTTGAGCGTGTTCCATGTGACTGTCGCCATATCGAACTTGTCGATATTTCATTTGTCGTTCTTATGTAACTTGCTCCTTCAGTGCTTCCAGGACCGTGAACGCGCCATCACGAAAGCTCAAAGTTAATTCAATCTGAGCCTATTCACGATCTAGTCATTTGCTCTCATCACCGCCTCAAACTGCAATTTTTACGTTGATCATGATGAGGTTCTATCAAATGGCACCCTAATTTAATTTCCCAGCCATAAGACCTTTGGTGACAACAGCAGCTACGAAGATTCTGCTCTAAATTTTACATTCTAGTTGATGTACTTTTTCTTAGACTTGCACAAGCTGCATGTCATGGCTTTCAGTTTACATTTGTCTGTCAAACCGATCATTAATGTCGTTAATCTTCTGCTTCACTCACCTTGCATTAACATGGACTCACAAAATACAGGCATGTTGTCTAGTGTAAAGACTGTAGATATATTATTCATATTACTAAAATTATCCGAGCCTTTGATGTACGTATTTATAGCTTCTTACTGCTTTATTGTATTTAAAATATATATATATATATATATATATATATATATATATATATATATATATATGTACTACTTAATTGTATTTAATATTTGTAATGAAATCTGTATACATATATACAATGAAGTTTCTGTTTGTGGCTCAATCATGTAAACCTACCTAGCTACGATACGGAATTGTTTGTAGATGATTATAGGCCATTTATAATGCAAAAAATGTAAAAGTTTGTTTGTATGAATGTTTGTTATACACTGACTGCTGAACGGATTGTAATTGGGACTTTAATTTTTCCATGCGGTATGGTCTGTATTTGCTATGTACTGACGGCTGGACGGATTGTAATCAAATTTTGCATACAGGTATATTATGTTCTCAAATAGGATATAAAATTAATATAAAAAGATTGTATTATATATTGCATATAGATATATAAAATATAATATATATTATTAACATTACCTTTTATGTCAAAAATGTATAAATACCAGTAATAATGGTATTTGTACATTTCGTTGTCGTTCGATGTCCGTTCCAGTATTAATCGTAATTTGTTTTTACTACCATTAATTCCCAAGGGAATACCAAGATCGGCATCGAGAACGGTATTAAAATCGAAAGCGGGACAGAGACTGGACCCGACAATGGAAGCAGAATTGACATCGAGAATATGACCTTGATTGCGATCGAAATTGACAGCAAAACCAGCCGATATACAAGATTTAGGAATCCATTCTACGTCCACGGAAGCGAAACTGAGGGATTATTTGAGTAATGTAAAAATTGCTAAATTTAAAATTACACCCCGAGAAGCGGGCGGGTAACCGCTAGTCATTTATTAATAAGTTATTTTCTAACATGGAAACGATATTATTTTCATTCTATGCTATGCTGCCGGTTCTGCGGGTAACAGTAAGCCACCCACAAAAAGGGGAGAGCAACTCCTACCGGGCCAGCTAGTCAATTGTGTATATTTTTTAATATGTGGTATGGTTTTTTGTAGTTTAGTGGTTATTTAGTGTAATAGTAAAGGATATATAATATTTTAAGATGACATAATAAAATCTGTACAGAATACAATTACGTAAGCACTCGGTACCTGGACTTACGTCTGGTACCCTGGTACCAGGGATTAGTTACCGGAAGAACTTCGATTCGTACAACAATATCTAATGCATATCGTGCAAATAGATTTAATTTTTGTTACGCTTTTTATTAGCTTCACTTGTATTTGTGTATTTATGTAGTGGAATTTTAGAGACTGAATTTCTCACACTTTTAATTGTTGGATCATCATGAAACTTGGACATTTTGTGTAGTTCTGATGACAATATAATAATATGTCATCATAAGACTGATCTAATGATGAACTTAAAAGATAGTCACAGAAACTCCAATGACATATCCTAGTCGTGTTTAAGTTTGTTGGATTTATCTTGAGATTTCCTCGGATATGAGCGAGTTTTGGGTCTGATGATGAAGCTGGAAAATAGACACTAAAACTCCATGACAAAACAACGTGTACTAGCCGTGTTTGGGCTTGTTGAAATTGTCTTGAAATGCACTTTGACCACGATTGGATTTCAGGGTCTGATGATGGAGCTGAAAAGTTTAGTACTGAAACTTCATAACTAGCCAACGTAACTTAGATATGATTAGACTTGAATTATCTTGAGCTGCACTTTGGCCGAGATTGGTTTTCAAAGTTTGATAACAGATCTAGAATTCCATAAAAGAACAACATATCCTAATTTTGTTTCGGTTTCTTAAATTGGCGCAATTCTTTTGCACATGGCTTTCCCTGTTTACAATCTACTAGAGAGTGGTTTGGATTCAATTTGAAAGTTAGAACCATATCTTCCCACCCAATCCAAGGTGAGAAACTTGCTAAGAGATGTAAGGTATAGCAGTTAAAAAGTTCAAGTCGTAACCCTCACTCTAAGGCACCGGGCGTAACTCAGTAGTAAGTAGCCTGGCCTTTCTGTAAACCACTGTGAAGGTACTGGCCTATCATCTACATTACAAAAAAATCATAAGTGGCTCATTATTTTTTTCAAATATTCGATTAAAAAGCAGAAAAATAAATTAACAGCTTAGAAAAATAAAAACTGAAAATCTCAAATTTATAAATAGGCAGTTATTGAACTAAAAAGCAAAAGTAATTATGGAAACTGTTTTCTCTGTCTACCCTGAGAGAATTTGAAATGTTGTAAACTGATGTTCCAGGGAAGCAGGTACAATCTATGTGCTGTTCCTAAACACAAAAGACCTACGGACAACTTGCCCGAAGGTCTACCAACCTACCAGCGAAGACAAGACAAATAAACAGGCAGAGCTAAAAATTTCTGTTGATTGCGTGGTCAAAACCACCTTATCAAGGGAGCAGACATTTAAATAAACTTGAAAAGAAACCATTATCAAAATAAAAGATTTCTTCGTGATCGTTAGGGTCACTTACGAGAAAGTCATGTGTGAAATATACAAGAATTGTACACTTAAAGTAATAAGATATCGGTACATATATACAGATATATCCACAAATATATATACTGTATATACCTATATAATACGTAGTGTATGTGCGTGCGTGTGTATGTGTGCGTGCGTGTGTATGTGTGCGCGCGTGCTCACGCATGTTCGTGCATGCGTTTGCGTGTTCATGAATGCAAACTTTTAAATATTTTTCGAATGAATGTACTGATTGGATTCAGGAGTTATGGCATTCGAAAGGACATTTATTAGTTTTGCCATTTTATTATTGATATGAGAGTTCTTTTTCTTTCAATTCATTTTTAGGTTGCAACACCTCAAAATTCATGTCGTAGTCGTTTTTTATTTATAATTCTATTCGATCGATGACTTTTAAAAAGAAATAAATTAAAAATCATTTATTTTGAACATTTTTAATGTCGTTGAATATTGTATTAAATTGACTGAAATTCTAAAGTTTGTCATTATTCTTTTCGTAATTAGAAAAATTTAAGAAAAACGATTATTATAACTCGAATTTCTCTTCAAGGACTGCAATGAATAGTAAATCGGTTTCTGATTGATATTGATATTCAATTATTTTTAAGATACAAGATTTTGTTCAGAGAAACGTTCTGTGGAACGTGTCAATAATTTTGTAATCAGTAGCATGTGTGTATAGTGATTCTAGGATCCTTTTTTTCTCATATACAAAAAGGAAACTGATGTTTGAATGTGTAGACGCCAGTAAAGTGCACAGCACCCTACTTGCATACTACTAACAAAAGCACTGCCCGAAGCTGAGATCCTATTATGTCAAATAGAAATCCATGAAAAATGATAAATTCGTTCATTCATTGTAAATACATGTAACATGATAATAGACAGATGTTTTTGCCAAAATGTTGAAAAACAAAATTAGAGTGTTTTTTTTTAAATTATACAGATTGTTTTTGAAAAATTAGAAGGGGAGTGTCGTTAAGAGTCCAATTGTGGGGAGTATACCCCTTCCATTTGACTTTAGCTCGTACCTCACTTTTCCTTATTTAACGATTTCTGCCAACAACACCGCTTGTAAACTGCGTTATAGAATTTTGTTTCAAAAATTAATAAATTCGATAAATATTGTTTTTTTAATAATTAACAAGGGCCTAATTTATACACAAGTTTAAGAAATATTATCGAAGTTGACTAATCTATTCGAGAAACAGTTTTCGTTTCAAACTTATGACAGC
This sequence comes from Eumeta japonica, assembly GCA_005406025.1. Classification (NCBI taxonomy): domain Eukaryota; kingdom Metazoa; phylum Arthropoda; class Insecta; order Lepidoptera; family Psychidae; genus Eumeta; species Eumeta japonica. The sequence continues at coordinate 181,894 of BGZK01000819.1, read as the reverse complement.
ATTCTAGGTTTTCCAGCTATAAATATCAGAGCTAAGAGTTGAACAGTTCATATATGATTTACATAGATTAAAATGTGTATGTAGAGGCGTAGATAAATTTTTCCTCATGTTTTTTAGGACGCTTATAGTGTTGTCAACTATCTGCCATTAACATGAACGAACCTAAATATTATTTGTTGTATATGATATTAATTTGTAATTCCAAAAAATAAAAACAAGTGTCCACTAAAAATTATTAATTTTTTTGTTAGTTATGTGAATTTTTCTGACTTATTCGTCTATTTTGAAAAACGTACATTTTATTCAATTCCATTTCTTCTCCACTTATATTTGATCCAAAGGGCGTTGACTATAAAAGTGCGAATGAGGTACAAACTCTTTGGAACCCAAGAAAGTGAACACTGGCTGGTGAAATAGGAATATTGATTAGATTTTAAAAAAACGAACAACTTTTGTTTTTTAAAATTGGGTGGTTTGCAGTTTGTCATAGTGTGTATTCAAAAATAGATAAAATTGAATTGCGAGTGGTTATTATGCATATACTTGAAAAGTTTCACTACGGAACGAGATAATCAGGACTTGCAGGGTACTTTAAGAGCAAATGCTCCATCAAACTCTATAGTTGTTGTTTCGCTGGATTAAAACGTGGAAGAACATCCACCAAATATGATCCTCGTTCGGGTCGCCCAACAACAGTAGTGATCGTAGAAATGCTGAAATAGTTGAAAAAAATATTTTTACAAGATTGTCGTGTCACGGTACATAAGACCATCAGTTATCTTTTCTTGGACAGTAAAGAGGTGGTCATGATACAATATCTCGACCACGGAGCTACCGTTACGTGCTTTTTGTATTCAAAACAAATAAAATAAAATGCTTAACGAAATTCGAAAGGAACGGCGGGGCAAATTAGCAAAAATTGTTTTGTTCCATGAAGATAATTCCTCAGCTCACAGGTCCATTGCTAATCCATCAATTCAAGATGCTGTCTTTGAAATATTTGAGCATCCTCCATATTCAGTGGACCTTGTCCGTAATAATTTTTATCTATTTCGAACATGAAGCAGTTATACCTGCAGTACTCAAATTTTTAAGTGGTCAAGATGAAGTTTTTTTTTTAAAGAAAGTAATTTTAAGCTTAGAAAAATGTGCCAGGTATATTATGTTAAAAGGCGATTACATCGAAAAATAAAATAATATTTAATAAAAGTTACCGGCAACATACTCATTCTTATTTTTTATTGGACGCCTCGCTCGGGTTCGAAAATGATGTGTTATGACACAGCTAAAAATAGTTATAAATAATATACATATACGTATTTGAATATTGAAAATAATTCACGATGACAGGTCACGTCGTCGTCGTCATCGCCGCAGCGAATTTTCGTTTTCACTATAAGTGCATAGTTATAGCGTAGCCAAAATCTATTATAGAACACAATCAAAAACTAAAAATATGGTATAAAATATAATTCAAAGAGTGATGAAAATATGACGGATATACAGGATGGAATCGATCATGCATCTTTTCGTTTGCAAGTCTCGTTTTTTAGAACAACTTTGCCAAAGTAACTAATATATCATTGAAAATATACTTATAAATAATAAAATATAATATTGACGCAACTCTACTAAATGTTCGGGCAGACTGAACGCGCGGCGCCTTGCCCGGTGACAAGCCACCACACGTCGCGTAGCGTGTCTCGCGCCGCGCAGTGTGTCCAGGCACGGACGGTCTCGAAGTCTGCTTCGCGCTAGGGCTATACAATGAATTATTTTTAAAGAATTTATATAGTTACTTACTTACAAATAACACTTGACGTCGTCAGGGAAGTAAAGGTCGCCAAAGGTATTTTATTACATTAGTCCGATTTTCCACATGTATTCCACTCATTTCTAAACAAACAAGACAAATTATGGCATAAACGCAACTTTACTTCCGGGTTCGCAGGTTGTTGACTGTCAAGGTAAAGTTTCACTATAAAGTTTTAGAGCCGTAGTAATTTCACTTCTGCAAACTTCCCAACAATAAATTGCCATTTAATAGCAGTGAAAGGCATTGTTCTCAAACACTTCTATATTAATTACACAGAATCTTGGTTTCAAAAACGTCAATATCGTAAACGTAACACTTGTAACAAAATACTTAAAATTTGTTCTAGTTCGACGATTGAACGCGCGGTTGGATCGTGGGTCTCTACGCCGCGCCGCACGTTGCGACGGGCGTTGAATCTCTTAGATTAATTTATATAAAGTAGATTAATTTATATAAAGACTTCAAAATGCCAATTGGATTTTTCGCAATTAATCCTAGTTTTTATTTTAAACGAAAAAATGGTTTTGTTGATTACCAAAAATAAGCAAACGCACAACGTGTTTTAGGATGCAGTACCGTGGTGTACTCGGGCTGTGGGGCGCTCCGCCACGTCATAGTAGGTTATTACTGCATCAAGGAGTTATTACGACTATTTACAATGTTGTTTTGCAATGACGTACGTAAGCGTTTGACTAACGAGTGCGACGCTTCGTCGGCGTTGACATATGCTGTATATTGTAAATAAATAATATTATTGATCTGTCCACTTAGTATCTCTAACCCACTCAATGCTCAGTGATTTTGAGATAGTATTTTAATTTGTTATTAAATCGAGATCGCAGAGTAGGTAGACTAATTACGGTTGGACCACAGAACGGTTGGGACATAAGGAATAACTCAAAATCCGTAAGTATAAGCGGGACGGTATTAGGGGGCGAGGAGGTTACTAACCTATTATGGCTCGCTCTCTCGTTCAGGCATCTTGTAAATGCGTGTCACGTTATGAGGTTAATTAATTTCGAATATCAAAAGTAAGTATTTTTACGTTTTTCACTACAAAATAATTTGACTAACAATTATGAAGTGTTTTCTTGTGAATACCATTGTTATTATACTTTAAAATCATGTAGTTACAGCTTTTTTATATTAATTATATTTTGAGTTATGAAATAAAAAGATCGAAATTAGACGTTGGGGTCGGTTGGATCATTTTGCGTGGAGTCGATTGGACCACTCGAATAAACTTGCATTTTGTGAAGATAAAATTGGAAAAGTATTAAATAACGGTGTTTTTACCTTTTTAGATGCCCAGAACAAAAAAAAAGAATGACCACTAGGGGCACAAATGATATAGCCGAAGACGTAGTAGCTACGAGAATATAAAAAAGTGGGGTTCTTTAAAAGAAACTTTAGAGGAAACCCCTGACTCATTCAACTCCACATCAGCAGAAGGTTTGAGGCTTAGTGAGATTAACCCTGTCATTGCTGATGAAATATTTTATCATGATCCAGACGGTGATAAAGATGGCAAAGAAGGAACTTCTATTTTATCGTAAAAATAAGGAACCCCTAATAGTACAAATAAATTAAAATCTTCACACCTATCAACAAATGCTCAAGGCTCTTTTATCTCTGTGTAATTAAAACTATTACCAAAAGCGCCGCCACGTAAGAAAACAAACAAACGAAGAGTAAAGAAAAAGTCGACAATATACACAGGAACATCAGAAAAAAAAGGTCATACGGAATGAGATGATACAGAGAGAACAAAAAAGAAAGCTGAGCAAGTAAAACTTAATTTGAATAAAGTCAAAGGTAAAAAAGTACTAAAGAGACAAAAGATAATTAATCTGTAGAGGACGAGGAGTATTTTTGTTTAGTGTGTGTAGAATCCTATGAATTTAGTTGATTAGGAGAGCGAGGAGAGTGAGAAAGAGAGAGAGAGAGAATGAGAACAGTGCACAGGATGTCTAATTTGAGCTCATGAGGCATGTACTGCTAGTGATGTTTCCTTTTTGTGTCACAATTTTGAGTCCAAATAAATTACGTAGTTTATTCTTTAGTTAAGTTAAATTTTTCCAAAGAACTGTGTACTTTATACCTAGCCTATACGCCTAACATTTGATATTAGATTAATAAATAAGTGAACGACAGACCGTTTTCATTGTTTCTCACGTGTTCCAAGCAACTCCAGATTGTGTTCCAACCGCCCTTAGCCTGAGAACGGTTGGAAAATTTGCCCCCTTTTTTTTTAAACGGCTATAAATAATATTTTAATATATACGAAACTTAAGCAACTATTTCAGATGGTAGCCAAATAACCAACGTTTAAGAAAAGCCTACTTCCAAATTTCTAAGCGTTATAACATGGAGGCCGTGACTATTTTAAGCAAAGTGGTTCAACCGTACCCAGTCTGCCTTACCTAGAAACGGTATTTTCGTTCTAGTCATAGAGTAATTAACTTACAGTGGGTGCCGCACATGTTGTACCGGAAAATGTATTTTAAAGGGCATTCCTACATTCTACAATATATTCTTTCTTTCCAACATAGTATCTAAATTGACAATTGACAATCAACTAAAAACTAACAGTAAATATCAAACGGTACATGTCATTGACAGTTTAGGGGTCATTGATTAAATACGTAAGAATGATTTTGGCCATATTTGACTACGCCTGCCCTGGTATAAGAACGTATAAGATTTCTCGGACTCCCCTTCACCATTGTTACGTAAGATTTTATCTGGTTATTGAGAAGAATCAATTGCACTAAAATTGGTAATTTAACGTAAATCAAAGATATTTATTTCTTAAAAGATATTTTGGGTTATTCCATTATATTATTATTAACTCTCATGTGAAATAATTAACTATTAATTGTTAAAGTTCAAAACTTAACACATCAAAATATATTGTTTTAACTTTACAACTAGTAGTTGCATAAGTTAATCTTAAAGATTTAAATTTGGCAGTTAACAGTTAACTATTTCAAAAGAGAGTTTGAAGTACATTGGTGTAAGTCTTGAAGATATTGATATTTGTGTCATTAAACTAATTCCACAAATGCAATATCTCTAAGATTACCGATATTTTGACATGTTTAGTTTTTTTTTAACTTTAGATAACAGTAGTTAACTATTGCAAATAAAAGTTTGAAGCACACAGCTGTTAAATTACGATTTTATTATTATCACATTATTGTCTAGTTTTTGGAAATCTGCATTATAATTAAAATTAAGTTTTTAAATAATCATAAAGTGAGAAAATAATCCGTTCAGAAAAGAAGGTTACAAATGAAGGTTACAATAATTCGCATAGAGCTGAAAATTGATACGACTGTTGGGAGCACTGGAACCATAAATGGAATGTGAAAATCCTCAACGATCCTACACCTGCAAAAAAAACATTATTCTAGGTCATATGAGTAAGCCGCAAGGCTGTCGATTGCCTTTATATATCACTGAGGCCGTAATACAAGTAAAAACATTAGTCTGTGTACATTGACATGTATTAAGCGGGCCACGAGGCAACAAACTATGTCGCCCGATTGCAGCAAGGATGTCGGTTATCGCCGCGTAAGCCCGCACCTTGATTATTCTTCATACGTACCGGAGAACGAATTTGCGGTGTGGTGGGCAATATTGCCGATGGACAGCGCCAGGCGATCAAGACTTTACTTCACCGTTCATATATGGTCGGAGGTCAGCTGCGACAGATGCACCAATCTTGCTGCAATTTATAGATGGTGCATCCGCCTGCACATATGAGTTGCATACATTTTAATTGAGGAGGTGTGGCCATGCACTTTGCATTTTTTACGCATTAATGCCATATGCACTTGGAATACCTATTCGCGACTGTATCGTAACGACCGCCGCGATTCTAGACCTCTGATTGGTCCTCCCCACCAAGGTACGATTTTGTATGCAACTCGTATGCACATCACATGTAATTCATGTTTACAATTAAATACGACACAACAAAATAAACAAGACAAAAAACACTGAATACAATGAACAATATGAAAACAGGGAAACAATATATAATTTCTTACAAAGAATCCCTACCCGGGTAATAAAACACGACAATCAAAATAATTTAATAAAAACACACAAATATACGATAAAACACAAAACAATTCCTAACCTAAGTTCATTTGTATAAAACAAATAATATGTATTGTCCAATTTTAACGCTACTAGTGTGGCTGCCCGTAACACAAATTGTGGTGTTAAAATTAGAAATTGACAACCAAGTAAATACGTAAAGAACAAGCGGACAGTGTGACAAAATAAAAATGCCGGTTTTTTTGTGGTATTATATTCAAAAGTTTACAAAAAGAAAAGGCAGAGTTCCTTATCATCGTTCCGATTAATTAAAAATTTATCTGCTTTTTCAAAATGTCGGCCACCATATATTTACACGCAATAACTGGCTGCCATACAACATTAGCACTTTTTAGAAGGAATAAAAAGAAAGTTCTTATATTGTTAGGAAAACAAAATTTATTTAATTGTGCTGAAGTTTTTAAAGGAAGTAACTTTATTCCACAAGCTGCAATCAATGGAATTCGCTTCCTTCTTTATCTATAAGTAACACCAAAATTCCTAAAACTTACTTGTTTGTATAAGCTTCCATACTTATCTACAGTAAAAAAAATACCCATAACAAAAAACGACTACATATACCTTATATTTCCATAACCTGCACCGGAAAAACTTCTCAATACATTTTTTGCAATTGCAGAAAAGGGGTGAAGTTAAATGCGGCTGCAAAAAGTTGGATTGTTTTGTTCATTAGTGTGTATCAGTTGTCAAAGCCAATCATGCTCCTCTGTTGAATCGTTATTACAAAAGGATTCTTAAGACATCACAGAAGAGACTTCTGACGTACTGCTCTTGGAATAATTTACTTGTACCCAGGAGAAAGAAAATGAAGACGAAGAAAAAGAAGACGAAGAAAAAGAAGAAGACATTATACTTAAAGGTCCATTATATAATTATCAATCAGACCAAAATTCCCCAATCATTCATAATTTATAACTGCCTTTATCATTTCCAATATTACCATTTTTATTTGATAAAATGAACTTTTTAAACAGGACACAATAGATCGTGAAATAGCCCTGCCCGGGAAACCAAGTTAAAAAAAACGCGAAGTACACTACGTAACAAAACATGTGCATATTATGAGGAAAATAACTTGTTCAAATTTTGGAATAGCTCAATCTCAACAATTGTGGTACTTAGCAAGAAAGTCCAAGAACAATTTTTATAGACCATCGGATGATTTGTATGAACTATTTTCATCACAAAAACTTACCGTCTAGCTGAAAAATGCAAAAAATCAACTTTTGGAATGGAGCTCGAATATTTTTTTTTTACAGATGTGGGAGTAATGGGACCTTTTCACATTTCATTTACAATGGTGTTCCCAACATTGTACCAATTTTTAGCTCGATGCTATTTACTAAAAACTTATCCCTATTTATTGAACTAATTTGGCCGGATTGAAACTCAAACTAGTACTGACTAAAACTCAGTCAAACAAACCACAAACGAATAATGCTTTGCGAAAAGTAAGGAACGGATAGAATTGAAATATTCTTAAAGAAAATAAGCAATAAAAGCCTCATTTGTTTTTGAAATAGCATTAAAAATACGCGGGATTATCAAAGTTGTGAAATAATGGTACTACGAATAAAATGACATGCTATTGTGACTTAAATTGCTATTGAATGATTTAAAACACATTCAATGTTATTACTTCGTAATAATAAAAGGATTTTTTTAAAATAATTTTCAAAAATTGAGTATTTGATAAGACCGTAGTATAATTTTTATTTATAAGCTTCAAAATATATAAAAATGGACACAATAAAGATTATCTATTGTCCTCCCCCCCAAGGAATGAATGGCCCTTTATCGTCGATCGACCATCAACAAGGCACAAGGTCAATTATTTCATGATTTCATGTATGTGTATTGTAACTAGAAAATTCATGTTTTCCACATGGCCAATTTATGTTTTATGTTCACGGATTGCACAGTCAAGAAATTTATATGTTTTTGCTGCAAACGGAAAAAGAATAAATATTTGCACGTGAAAAATTAAGTGAAAAAATAAAATAATTATTATTTGACTTTTTATTTTTTTGTTCAATAAATATATCCATTTTCGGCAATAAAATAAATATTGTTCTTTCTTCCTTTAGGTACTATTTAAACTAGATAACTCTTTTAAATTTCAGACGATATGTTCACAATTATTATTTGTGCGGCACCGACGCCGGGCGTCAGCTAGTACGTAATAAACATGCTACATAATACTTACATTTACATACATAAATATTGAACCTGCACTCGCACACAAACCTTATATTGTAATTTTATACATCTGCATTATTTTCCAGTTCTTTTAGTTATAAATCATCCATAATTAAAATTGAAAATTTAATTGTCATGCAATATATAGGTACTACATGGTTCAAACTAGCTTTGATTTCAGTCCCCCATAATAATTTCTCTTGTTGCGACTTCTTTTAATGTAATTTTATATTTTACTTATCATGTAGGAAATGGTCACTACAGACCGATGATGTCAGAATTAAAAGATATGTCCTTTGCAGCCTTTATTGTCCTATAATAAGGAATATTTGCATTTCGCATACTGTTCATTTTTAACAAACTATTACCATAGCCCTCGTAGAAAAAAATTGTATCGCTTCATACTTAATTATGAGGGGGAGGGGGTGAGCTGTAACACTTTAATAGTCTCATCTGAACGGCGCCCGGTCGTAGGCTTCACCACAGTCGAAAAAAATACATTAATTTAAAACTTCAAGTAGAATTAATAAATAAATGCTCTTCGTGTTTTTGTGATCGACTTCAAAAAAAAGAAAAGGTTCTTAATTCCGTTGTATTTTTTATGTTTGTTACTTCAGAACACCATTATTTATTAACCGATTTAAAAAACTCTTATTTTTATTTGAAAGATGCAGATTGGTCTTATTTTTTATCAAAATCCAGTTCTGGTGGTAGGATCCATAAGGAATTGAGGGAAATCTTCACATGTTATAGGCATACATATATTGATTTTATTTTTAATTGAGCTTTTACATATAGAAAATATTCTTTAGTGAAATGGAATTGCTAACGAAAACCACAAACGGTCACTAGATGTCTTCAATGATAAGTTTTTCAAGATGAGAATAAGTAATCTCATGAAGCTGGAAAGTAGGCACCGGAACTCCGTAATAAACCAATGTATCCTAGCTGTGTTTGAGATTATTGGAATTGTCATGAGGTGCACTCTGGCTATTAATTATTTTATTTATAACTAGCAGACCCGACGAACTCCGTTTCGCCACCAGATTCGTTTTATGTAACATTTCGTTTGGTGATTAAAAGATAAAGAAAAAAAATTTTTTTGTTATATATTTGAAAAGGAAAATATTTATTTCATTTCACACAGTAATAAATTCATTTCGATTACTAAAATGAAGTGTTATTTAGTTGAACTTCCCTAAGTAAATGAAAGTTACTCTTTGATGTCGCTACAAATCCAAAGTAAATACTGAATCGAAGCGTTATACGTGTCCGCAAATTATCCGTTTCATTGTAGTGCTCTTTGGTAAACCACATTTTTGTTTTTGGTCTGACGTTAACACAAACAAAGCGGATGGTTTCCCAACTCGTGAACACGCAACGTATAACTGCCCATGTGAAAACAATGATTTTCTAAATTTATCCCGCAAACACTAAGCGATTGGCCTTGCGACTTATTAATTGTCATTGCGAACGCAAGGCGAACTGAATTGCAATCGTTTGAAGTCAAACGGAAGATCAGTCGGAATCATTGGTATTCGAGGAATACATACATTTTCACCTGCGTACTTTCCGTTAATAATGGTTGCCTCAATCAAATTCGGCATAAGTCTCTTTACCGAAAGTCGAGTACCGTTGCAAAGTCGCGGTGGATTCAAATTACGCAGTATCATAATAACTGTACCAACTTTGAGTTGCAAGTTATGTGGTGGAAATCCTGGTATCTCCAGAGAGTTCAAAACTCCGTTGGATAATTTACTACATCATCGGGATTTGTTATTGAATCAACGGATTTGTATGTCACCAAATCGCCAGCAATTTTGATTGAATGGTGAAATTCAGTGCGTGGACATCATTATTCTTTGCGGCAAGAATTGCTCGTTGACTTAACCAAGCATAATTCTTATAATTCTCACTAATGTTTGGGAAAACATTTTCAATAAGAACTAATTGAGTGTCTACAAATCGGCAAAAGTCGTTGGTAAGAGTAATTAATCCAGATGTCGCATCAACTGGGACTTTTCCATTTCCAACATCTAATAATTGTTTGGAAAATTGTGCAGCACTTTGATCATTTTGAAGTTGAACTCTCATATTAGTGGTTAGCGATAATTTTTACGTTATTCCATAAAGGTGATGCCTTCAGGCAAGCATTCAATTCATCTGCAGGTTCCACGGGGAACTACTGGCAACGTCTGCCTGAAATCGCCTGCCAACAATATCATCAAGCCGCCAAAGATGTTGTTATTTCGCCGAAGATCCTTCAGTGTTAAGTGCTTCAAGTGATTTCTTATGTGCCATTGTGCACTCATCCCAAACAATGAGCTTGCATTGCATCAACAATTTTCCCATTGCACTGGATCGGGAAATATTGCATGTTGGAGTATCAATTGTGTTTAAATTGAGTGGCAACTTAAGCGCAGAATGTGCAGTACGACCGCCATCTAGAAGAGTCGCCGCAATTCCAGATGATGCTAACGCCAAAGCTATGTCACATCTTGATCGAATAGTGGCCAAAATCAATGAAATGACAAATGTTTTCCTGTTCCTCCAGGTGCATCCAGGAAGAATAGACCACCAGTATTATTGTCCACCGCTTGCATTAATGTTTCGTATACTTGTTTTGCTGTTCATTCAGCAACGGAACATTATTTCTAACGAATTCCTGCAATGTATCAACATTGTATTGCAGCTCTCGATTTAATTCTTGGTTGAATGAATCGTGCATCGATCGATTTGGCGCAATCATTCCTACTTCAATCAGTAGCTTGTTTGCAATAGTCAAGCATTGATCCTCAATCAGAATCAATCCTTCATTGTAGATTTCATCGGTTATTTGGATGTCAGGATTATTCGTTTGAATGCGCAAGCGATGCAAGATATCTTCACATATGGCGTCTTTGTATTTGTTCCATAACTGAATTGGTTGTGAAGGAAAACATGTGGTGATGATAATTGCGAACAGCGTTCGTATTTGGTACGCATTTGATGAAACAACTGAATCTGCAAGTGTTAAATCCCAATGAGAATCGTTCTCCAGCAAACCCAATAGTTGACATGCTTCTCGATATGTTTGGCATTGGTGGCCATTCACAGTTTTCAAATGCGCAAATGATTTTGGTCCACGTACATTTACTAACAGCAGTCGCAAATAAAACATTCATCGTTTCTAGGATGAACAGTGTACATACGACCTAGTGCATCAGTTGAAAACACCTGTGGCCAGTCTGGAACTGGGGTTCCTTGTTTGCGACGTTGGAATTTCTTTGTTGATTGATTCCAAGTGTAATACTTGGGCATTTCAACGTACATCAGCGTCGCTGCGAATGGATCTGCTTCACACATTGCAAAGAAGCTAGTCAATGTTGTCGATGGTGGTCTCTCAGCTCGTTGTGCCGCATTAGCCTCAGTGAAGTAAACTCTTTGGCCATTTTCCAAATGCACTGCTAAATGTACAACTGTGGGATATCTTTCATGAATTTGAAATGACAATAATCGCCACAGTGCTTCATTAGTACTGACGTATCTGCCCATTTGAAGTTGCTGATTTCGTCATTCGCATTTTCCGACGCAATACCAAACACAGCCATGTCGCTGCCTTTGTGACGTACTTGCACAAATATTTGATTGATTTGGCCGAATGACAACTCTCAACGTTTGCATGTGTTTCGAAAATTCGTGATAGCAGCGGGCAATATGGTACAATGAATTCATTTCCGATCTCAATCTCTTGATTTTGAACTTTAACTTTGATAGTTCGACCGTTATCTTCCTTTGAACGCCGACGATAAACTGGATATCCATCGTTCCTGTGACTGTTTCAGCAACTAACGGTCGCGGATATCGTTTTGTGCACTTTCCATCAGCCATGCAAGGCGATAATGGATTTAATGCACCGCACGGTCCATGCACCATCTGTGTCGTCACAATGTCGTGTAGACGGGGATCAGTGACTGGATCAGGAATTTCAGCTGATATGATGTCATCCACTTCATTTGAATGTAATTTGTTCAGCAACCAAATTAGGATATGAGCATGCGGTAGTCCACGCTTCTGCCATTCCACCGAGTACATATAACAACGTGTGTCACCAAAAACTCGATACTTAGTAAGCACATCCATCATAACCTTGAGTTTTGCTGAAATACTCTGGCGATTATGTCATGGCGATCTTGCGGTTTTGACCCGGTTCCAACTCGCGTTCAATTTCCGTCCACTTTGGATTGCATGTGACCGTAATAAATAAATCCGAGTTCCATAATTTCGCACGTACGTCATAGCGTCTTGAGCGTATTCGTGCATGTGGCGTGGGCTTCCGATATAAGTTGATGGGAGAATCGTCAGTCGTCCAATATTCTGAACATCACCATCTGAATGAATAGCATCACGCAAGTGTATATAGTCCTCAGATCGTAGCTTTGCCTGATTGAATCGGATGAACGCTAAACGTTCGGTCTCGACTTTGACATACATGTCGACAGCGAATTGCTGGAATAGCCGACGGCACTTCAGAATGACATTCTCCTCATGTGTACGAATCATCATACGATACGCATAGTAATTCATTGCGCTTAGATTTTTATTCGTTGATACTCCTGAAAATACAAAATTAAATGAATTGTTAATGGAAACCAATAATAGTAATAATTGAAATAATTAGTGTGAATATTGTACCTGTAATTGGATCGACCATCTTCAACGTGATGTCGTATCCGTCTTGCCCTGCCAATAAATGATTGATATTGTAACGCATCGTACAAACGATGTGTCTCGTTTACGATGCATGATATTGCTTCTTCGCTGAACGACAATGTCTCGTGATTTAGTTGGATCGCCAACAATAATTGCAGCAACATCATTAACGGTGGGTGCATTGAATCTTCGCACATGTTCACCTGTTGGGGTACAATCCGCTCTTATGACAAATTTGTGCGTATCCGATGGCATTCGTTCCAATGCTGTTTTGAACATATTAACCACAGCATTATTAGCGTGAAAAATGCTTGCAACTGTTCAATAATTCGTCTCTTTAACTGTTGTGCTCCTGTATATTGCACCGCACATTCAGCTGATCCACCATCGACGAAATGAAATATATTTGCAGAAATTGATGCGGTTCATCTGGTGTTGGCACCATTGAACCATGCAAATGATATATTTGTCCTTGTATCTGTAATTGCAAATAATCATTAAAATTTGTTGAAGAATACGTTGTAACTTCTGATCGTGTGATGGTGTAGTGTGTGGTGTATATGCAGTTGTTATGTGTTGCAATTCATTGTGTTGGTGTGAGTGATTGGTTATGTGTGTTGTATCTTTTACCTTGCAAGTCGGCATGAAGCCGCCTTCTCGAATGATATTAGCTCCAAAGGAAGTCATGCGAAAGCAGTTATTGTATTCAAGGATGTGTTGAAGAAAATGGCTGGAATCGGGATCACTTCCATCGAACAATGTTTTCAGTGGCTGTGGTGGTGTAAGTAATGGATCCAGTTTGACTTTTCCACTTGCGCAGCACAATCCAGCCGTTTCTCTTTGAACTTTAACGCATTGCAATATCGGCATATAGTCGTCATTCGTCCAATATCTAAATTTTCATCATCACTGTAGTTCGCAGTGGGATCATATTGGAATGCCAAGCGATTGTATGATGCCAATGATCTTCGTGTGCTCACGCGATGTCTCAATCGGTCATTTTCTCTTATTATATTTTGTCTTTCTTCGCTTAAGTTCCTTGAATACACTTGTTGCTGGCTTGCATGTCTTGTGCGGCGGCCGATGCTCGCACGTCGTCCTCTAGGCATTTTGGACTATGGACAGAGTGTTGAATTTAACCTCAAATGCACGATCCACATAATTTACACTCAGCTTGAATGAAATTAAATGAGCAGAGAACAATGAGTAGCTGTCAAACACTTTATCACGCACCGGCGCCATCTACTTGATATTAGTTTGTAGTACATGCTATGTATCAGAGATGGCGCTGTATGTGAAAACGATTTCCCCACTTTTCTGTTGAATTTTTCCTGAATTTTCTTTGCTATAAACCTCACGGAGCCCGAGACCTTTCCAACGAATGCAAAACCGTGGAAATCGGTTCGTGCGTTCTGGAGTTATAGCGTCAGGGAGGAAAACTGGACTTATTTTTATATAGTAGATATCCTGCTTTCGAATTGCACTGCTTGAATTGTGTGTTGTTTGTGGCCTTGACTATTAAATATAGATTTGGTAGCTTAGTTATTTCCGTCAACGATATTGTCGTGTGCTCGATTTAATAATTAGTTGGCGTCTAAGTCTGATAAAATTATGCCATCCAAACTTTCGACGAAACTTAAAACATTTAAAGGGGCAAATGCTCTTTTACAATGTCTTTCCTTTACAAGGTCTATCATAGCTCTTTCGAGGGTGGTACCCTGTAGTTTATGGACCGGGACCGCCTATTTTTTATTAGAAGCTGTACATCTCCGTAAGCCTTTGCCGCTTGAAACGTAGTGGTTTATGAAGGTATGGGTATGCAATCGTTGCTATATTTTAGTCTACGATCAATAGTTTTGTCATAAAATTTTATATACACAGCTTCTAATAGCTTCCAACCTTTGAGTAGGGCCTTTGAGTAGTCATTTGATTTTTATTTATTATTCTCATAGCTTCATCCCTTCAGAGGGTTACGATTCACCAACGCTAGAGACTCGACGCCAATTTTTATCGGTGATTAAAAATTTCCACATTTATTGACATCATTGAAAATCACATTGTTTATTGATTTCCTGCCATATGTTACTACTTCGCAAGACATACCCACTGCGTTAATTTGATAAGGGCGTGCTCATTTTGTTAATGCAAACGTCGACTTACCTGCCCGCAGGGAAAACCGATGGTAACTCCATCCGCAATCCGTCTTTAAATTACTATTTGAGGATATGCGCCACCGCTCGCATCGCATAGTGACTACAGCTAAGCCGTGCCAGTACTCCTACCCTTAAGCTGTTACATAAATCGATGAATTCGAAATTATTGCGCTGTCGCATATTCATGGACAGTTGAAAATAACTGATAAAAAGCAGTTCAAAAAATGATGCCACAAATTAACTTCCGTTAAAAACCACGTCGATTGCGCAAAAATCCGTGCCTTTTTATCGAACAAAAGCTGAAATATGTCACCTGAAATCAAGATGTTAACTCCGCTAAATAAGCTGTCATTGTTTTTGTATTCCTAAAATCTTAGATGGATTATTTGTGGTTCTGATAGAGTTTTATTTTATATATGATTAGCTAATTTATATAGCGTCATTTACGCCGTTCATTTTCGAGTCTTTATCCGGTATTTATTTTGTATGTCATAGTATTTCCTTTCTCAACCGAAAGCAAGAAAATTAGATTTTTATCAATAGATTTTTGTCAAATACCTGACGAGCGACAACGCCAGTTAATGACAATCTTTGCAGTTAGACTTCAGCAATATATTAACTGTTAGTGCGTAACAACGTTTAATATACTCCTCGGTGTTTGATGTGCTTACAAAAGTAACGATTTACCATTATTTGCACCGCCCGTGATAAAAAGTGACAGCTGACTTTCTTGTTTATGCCAGTCAGTTTCGGTTGCCGTCAAAACTTTCTGAAATGTATCCCTTACTTTGTTATTTAATCCTCGAATGCTTACCAGGAATAGTTCATCTGATATGATGCGTTGTTCACCCACGTCTTCAAAAAAACTGTCATCGTAATTTACAATCTGTTCTCCGACACAACCTGGGAGGGTTATCGAGTTTCGCACACAGCAAAGTAAACTGGCTAAGAGCCTGTTGAATAATTTGTTCAGCATTAGCCAATTTTTTTGCGCTGAGATCACCCTGCGACGGACGGAGATCTCTGTGGGGTTTTATAAAACAGTCTTCAGGAGTTTCATTTTCGAACAGTAACTTGTCTTCGTCCGGTACTCAACTGTAATAATACACTTCTTCGTATCAATGAATTGTTTAATATCGATATGTAATATTGCTGGCTTATTTTTTAAATGTAAGTGGATCAATCTTAATGTCCTCAGATAAGAAAATAACTGAGCTAACTAGCAACTTATTTTTATTATTATTGTTTTTCAAAATAGTGTCCATTGAGATCAGTACGAATGACGCAAACGCATGAGAATGACGCACTGCGGCAATAAAGTATTTTAAAACAAAAAATTTAAAGTATTTGAAAAAAAAACTGAAATGGATTCTATTCACCATTTTTTTAAAGTGTTCAGCCGCAAATCCTTCAGGTTTCAGATTACCAAAAAACAGGTTCAAATCGAAAATTTTAAATTTTATGATTAACATTAAATATGGTGATTAATATCTTTATGCCTAATACACTAGTGAGGAAAGCTTCAATACTACGAGTGATACCAATACGTAAAATAATATATTTCAATTACCTTAAAAAATATCAATAAACTCTCTTCGACTGAAACTGCTTAACATAAAATGTATGCTTAAAATTAGTTTCATTTATACAGAAATCTATTGAAATAAGTCCGATAAATTTCAATATTGACCCATTTACTTCTTTCAACCGAACATGGGGAGTTAGAAAATTCACAAATATTATTAATGTCTATAATGTTCGCGTTGATGCAGCTCTCATCAGTCCCGGAATCTTACAAAGGGTCGATATTACCTTCCTTCGGTGTAATCTTTACGAACGTCCGATCTGTGCTTGATTGGCGGAAGGGTTCATCGGACGTCGAGTGCCGCTCTTTGAAGTTGGTTTCGGTTATTTTTTTTATGAAAAAACAAGGAGCCTATTTTTTATGAAATTAATAAATAATTATCCTCATTCCATTGCATACAGCGTAAGTTCAAATCGTCTACAAATAAATAATTTTCAATCGAATTCAATTCATAAAAAACGGGAAAAGCAACTCTTAGTATCACGTAATCGAGTAGTCATACATAAATTGTCTGGTGTTATCGGTGGTAAATAAATTAATACATATAATGTTTAGATCCACATTTGATTTCAAATTTCTCCTAGGTATAGACATACAGACTGATTCAACATAATCGTACACCCACTGACATCTTACGGTGGCACAAAGCTCACGTCGAGCACAGATCATGACCTCACCCCCACTTGACTTACAAGTTCTAAATAGGTGTCTATCACAACGATAGACATCATACGTGTTGTCACAAATCTCTGCGTCATGAATGTCACTTCGTAGTCAAGTTTCTGTAGTTAAAATTAAATCATAGTTATGAGGTAAAATACTATTGTAAATTTCCAAACATTCGGTTTGAAGACCGCGAACATTTTGGTAGTAAATAGTGAATTCTAGTTCACTATTCAAGTCATCCAGTATCTTTAAGCGAGTTTTGTTTGTTCGATAAATAATTGAAACTGTTTTTCTTTCACATCCCTCAATTCGGACTTGATAATATATAATTCGCTTCTGATTAAAGCTATTTTGCGTCGTGAGCACTGCCGCTTCCAGAGGTAGTTTTAAATGCAGCAACCAAATACTAGAACAACATATCTCAGCCACTCAAAATGATGCTGTTAACAAATTTAAGTTATAGTTAAAACGAAATCCTATCCAGATACAACTGGTGTTGAGTGCCGGTATTCAAATGGTGGCGTCACACCTTTGATACATGTCATCATGCACTGTCCAATATTCGTCTCCACACACACATGCAAACACACTATACTATACAGATATAATATGCGTATACACATATGTAACTGACGTACATATTTGCATACATAAAGATGTATTTACGATTTACGTACATAAAACACGCTATCATATGTGCACACATTATTATTATATTTCTCACATTGGTTTTTTATTATGCACTCAGT
Source organism: Eumeta japonica (assembly GCA_005406025.1). NCBI lineage: Eukaryota > Metazoa > Arthropoda > Insecta > Lepidoptera > Psychidae > Eumeta > Eumeta japonica. The sequence goes on along the minus strand of BGZK01000819.1, from coordinate 163,906 downwards.
TCCGACAACCGAGCAAGGGCAAATACAGAAAGGGTCTGACTGAAAAGCGGTACTGCAGCAAACTACTGCTTTATGCTGGCCTCCTGTTCGCCATCACTTAATTTATGCGTATATGCACAATTACAGTAATAAATATAAATGTAGTCAGGAGTTTACGTGTGTAATATAAAATTATAATTCATTATCCAGTAGAGGCAGCAAAAGGTATTTTGTGCAAGCGCGGATCCCATCTGTCCTGAGTTTTTGTCTATGCCTACAAGTAAAGAAAAAATCTGAATATGCTTAATTTGTTCTTATATTATATTGTTTGTGATTACAAACTACACAGGCAATTGGAGTATAGACCGAGATGTAGATTAATATATAAGGTAACATTGTTAGGGTTTCGAGCCAAAATGGTAAAAACGGAACCTTTATAGCTTCGTCATGTCCGTCCGTCCGTCCAAATAAACAAATATTTTTAGGTGGGACACTCCATGAAATAGAAGCTGAATAATTTTTTTTCCGGCAAACATCAACGTGCGGCACATATTTCGAAAGTTCTGTTAAAATACTTTAAAGCTTCCAAGCAATTTTTTTGGTTAAGTGAATATTTTCGAAAATGATCGCTCCAAAATTAGCTTTACCCTAACCTTATATCCAAACCTGGAACCTTATATCCAAAAAATGTTAAAAAAAAATGCTAAGATAACGTTTAGTAAATACTTTCAACCAAAATTATTTTGAACATGATCGGATATACGGTTTTTTAATTATTTCCAAAAATCTGCGCTTCTTAACAAAAGGACATAAGTGCCATGAAAATACTCTCTTTTGCTGGTGCACTTTCGTTTACTCTAATTTCAGAGTAATAGTGGAACAACGTAGTTTTTTCATCTGTAGTGCATTTCTTGGTAGTAACGACTTCGGAACACTAAAGTGAGCATGGCCCTACATGTTCTTAGTCAGTTTTTTTTTACTTTAAAAATTTTTATTCTATTCTATATTTAAAAAAAAAATCAAAAAAGAAGGCAAGGTTTTGGAATTCCCGAGAACCGATATATTGAAAACGGACAAAAACCAGCGAAACTCTCAGTAGATGAAATATCTACATAGATAGTTAAGTATGAACACTGAGGGTACGAGTCTTATTCGTACTTGTCACGTTTTTTAAAAGGGGTCTAAGTAGTTTTAGTTGAAATAATATTGGACAAAAATATATTTTTAGAAACAAAATTAGCATTAATAATTGAAAGTATCAATAGCGGAGGGCGCGGGATGCTGCGAGCGCATGCGCCGTCGCGTCCGCGCCGGCTGAGTCATCGCGGATGCGGCGCGGCGCGCGCGCCCGCGGCGGGGCACTTATAAGCGGGCCGAGTTCGGCCGGCGCCGTTTCTCTCGTCGGATGTCGGTGCTTGTGGTTTCCGCCATGACCCCGTGGACGCTCCCACTGGCCCTGGTCGCCGTTGTCGTGAGTACAACGCCTTATTACGTCAAGTTCTTCCGTCTTGTTTGTTTGATCTTACGTATTTCGTAGACATACATTTATGATATCCTCTGAAACTTGATTTTCGCTTTAAATAACGTGTGATTACTATTATACCCCGTTTAAGAATTTACCCGTCGGAGTATTTTTGTACTAATATACCGAATCCTAAATAGGAAAAAGTCATTGTGAATGTCAATTCACAATGACTATAAGAAAAACTGAAAAAAGTAAATTATACTTTGATTTTGAATAACATTATTCAATAAATCTCTAATTGAAGATTGATACAATTTTATTTGCAACCGTTTCGGTGAAACAGGAAGGAGGAGAACCGCTAAAGAGCTCGTTCAAGCCTATTTAATTGAAATAAACATCATATATTTTTATTACTTTTTTTAATATCAATACTTTATGTTAATAGATTTTATTTATTTTAGTAGCTTAAGATGATGATATTGAACAGGAACTTCCAATTTTACTTTGCTAGTTATTCCATTTAATACGACAAACAATTTAATGGCATTTATAATCGGTCAATTTGTGAATTAAATATCACTTAATGAATGAATCAATGAATCGATGAAAATGATATGTTCTTATAATAAATATTTAAGGCACTGCCACCCGCTGCACCAGTCAGATTCAATTGTTTTATCGCCCTTCCGAGACCCTCAACGGGTGTTTAGCGCGGAACGTGGGCCCGGTATATGGTTTTGGTGAGATTTTCATACTGCGTGTCGAAACGACTGTCGTCCTTGTGCGTCGTTGAGGAAACCCGCCTGGCCTGTTTTGTAACGCTCGTCCATCCGCAGGTGTCCGTCGACCCGCAAGATATTGTGTTGGTAGCGCTCTAGGGACGAAACACGTTGTGCGGTTACGATGATACCTAGATTAATGCATTCATTTTGAAATTTAATATTAATTAAACGTGGGAACAACTAAAAAAAAATGGCGGCCCCTAGACGACATACTGGGTCTAAAAAAACAATGTGTCGGCAAAACTGAAATATGATACGTTGAAAATGTACTTTATGTACTATATACTAAATGTTCTATGTACTTTATTAATCCAATTTATATCCAATTCTTTGCCAATTTTTGAATTTGCGCTATATAGCTATCAAAAATAGTATAATAAAAAAAGTAATGTATCGTCCGTCAAATAAAATTAGAAACGTTATTAATTTAATCACCCTAGCTTGCCTCTTGCAGTGTCTTTCGGGTAGACATAAAATTTTCTATATGTATTTCTTTTAAGTTCGAATTCTAATACAATAAATAATTTTCGTATCAATGAGTAGAATCAACTACATATTGCTTGGTGTGGTAGTAATTTATTTTTAAAATTTGAATTAAAAAGAAAAAAATATTTTTTACTTATAATGCTACCTATTTTACATTTTCTGCATGTATGGTTAATCGCAGGAAGCTGGTCTAAAACATTCCTTCTGAGGGACGACAAGTATCGCATCTTCATCTTAAAGGTCACCTTATTTTTCAGTAAGTTAGCGGGATAAGGATAGCTTAGCTGTGAAAACCTACCGAGGAGACAAAAGAGCAGCACATAAATTTATCACAGTGTTATGGCTGTATAGAAATCGGAGGTCCACAGTTTGCCATAGACGGGCCCTAGATTGCCGCGTGGTTCGCTCCCGAGCCGCCCGGCACCGCCCGGCGGGGCCGTCACACGCCCGACGTCGAGCTCTCGGTCGCCACTCGACGACTTTTCTTCTCAAGGTCGATTCAACGAGCGACGTGGCCTACCCGTTGTCACGTGAACTCACTGGTTCGGTGTTTACTTTAGATTTCATCTCATATACGTACGAAATACATCGTGTACGAACTATAAATGTAATCATCGTTACAAATTCTGTTATAAATAATCTGGAACTATTTTAATAGGGTTATAAATAGTAGAAGTGTTTGTTAAAATATAGAAAAATCACTAATAATTCTGAGAGTAGTTGCAAGATACTAAGGAGTTTTATTCTGGTCACCATGATGCAATTTGTAGATTTAATATTAGTTAAAATGTTGTCAAAACATGACGAGTGCTGAAGATCTAGGAAATATTGACGTGATAACGTCTTATAAATCGATAAACGCTGGCTGCACGCACGAAAAAGCATGACTCATTGTCGTGTTTCGCCTGAACCGAGCGTGCGAGCGAGAGCGCGGAACAATAGAGACGCACAATCGGCCCAAGTGTTGGGCTTGTGACGCATCTATGTCTTTACTGTATAATTCAAGTAGAAAAATATTTGAATTAACGAGTGCAAATAAATGTTAATTTATCGAAAACATTGTCATTTTCTATTAACTCCTACTTTGTATTATACAAAATAATGATAATTCAGTGATAATAATTAAATTCAATTCATAAAAGAATGCAATTTTTCATCGATGTTTTCTTATGACATTATCCGTAAAATTATCGTCCGTAAACCGACTTTACAGATAACCAATTTTTTTTAATATTACTTTCATCAATTATGGCTTAAGCTATCACACAAACATTGCATATATAGTTAAATATGTACTTCAGAATAAAAATCATAAAGTTTATTCTTCCTTCCCGAACAACGCTGCACAGTCGTATCACTCGTGCCGATTTGCGGCGTCAAAGCGAAACTTAGTGTATTTTTTTGGGTTCCATAGTCTGTTGAGTACAGAATTCTAAAAATACCTAACAATTATCTATTGGTAACCCTTATAGTTACGTCCGTCCTTATAGTTACGTCTGTCTGTCTGTTCGTCCGTAGCTTAATTTAGACACTTTTAGAGCTAGAAAGCTGTAATTTGGTATGGGTGTATCACTGTATACCAATGCCAAATCACTCGAATCTTTTTAGAGCATTTCCCATACAGTTAAGTGAGGATAATTTTTTTTCTGGTCTATCCTATAGTGTGGTGTGCTGTTGGATGATCATTGAAAACATTGCGGATCTGTGAAAACCGTTTTTCATTTAAGGATCCGTTTGCAAAGTATTAAGCTTTATAATGTTATTTTTGTTATAGTCAAGTGTCCTTCCCCTTCCATTTAAATGATTATTTTTAGATATGTGAAAAAATTCACGGCATTAGTATATAAAATGAAGTAAAAAGGAAAACTATCACAGTTAAGTAGGCAGTGAACAAACTTATAAAATATACTCGTAAAAGTAAGAAGACAAATTCCGTACAAAGTCGATTAAAATCAGTAAGTTTACGTTGTTGATTGTGTAAAGTAAGTAGTGAATATAAAATCATAATATCCTTAGCATCCGTTCTATGTGGGCCTGTTTTTAGAAGCTATTAACAGTTAAACCGTGGACTCAGCTAATAGGTTCATAGTATCAAAAAGCCTCTGCTTACTTATGCACTTGACCGATTTTTAAGAAATGTTGCAAGTGTTATTCTTTTACAACTCAAATCCTGTTGATATTAATTATGTTTATTACTATATAAAGATGTGCATTCATTAATATTATAATGCTATGTTAACTTTTGTCGGCGGCTCAGCCCGCGTGGACGGGGAGCGATCACGGCGTCACCACGACCGCGGTCCAGTCCCGCTCCGACTGCCCCGGTCCCGTTCTCGATTTGAGTCGGTTTCGATTCAAATAACGATCCGTTCACGACCCCGATTCTGGTTCGAACTTCGATTTAATCCCAATCGAATTATAGGAGAGGAACAACGAAAACTCTTACAACGAGAACTTATGTATGCTCTTTATTCCCGAAAACTTTTCTAGACATATAATTAACAAAATAAAGAAATTAATACGCATATCCATCGCTGGAGCCGTGAATTATTGCCTTCAGTTCATACAAAAAAAAAACATTTTTATTATTTCCCTAATTTTATAAATTTTCTTGCCAACTTTTCCATTTATTGTTTCCGCAAGAGCTCGTCTCGGACTTGACCATTTAAAAAGGAAAGATAACCAAATCGTTTCCGCCGTCCTCGAGTGACCTGACCACTAGTGAACAGCATTTAACTTTTATTTACATAGAAGATAAGCGTGGCCCAGCGCGCGGCCGTCGTCGACGCCGGCGCACGCACATACGGTGTGTCGACTCCTCAGCTCCGGAACAACTCTCAGTTATGGTGACGATTTTTAAGTGGTCGCGCCGGACATACCGTCGAAATCTAAATGAGTGGTGCCCCGCCCTCCGAGCAGGTGTAGAGCGGGCCGAACGGGTACGATCCATTTGAATATAATCTTTGGTTATTTTCGTTTTTAAACGATTTGTAGTATTAATACGCAAGACATCTAATTTGAAAAAATCGAATGATTTCGGCTCTACAGACAGTCGGTATCACAATAAAAAATGAAATATTTAGGACGACAGACAGAAAACATGGTATTATTATTTTTCAATCGTATTTGAAATGATATTTTTGTTAGATACTTTTTAAATTTTGTTTTCATTCGTAACATTTCAATATCGTTTTTTTTTCGTGTCAGTAACGATATTTAAATAATAATATTTCTAAATTAAATTTCTTGAAATATCTACAAGTGCAGCCCATTGTAGGTGTTGTTAAATGACCGTGACTGCCTCATATTTATGGTCACTTAAGAAAAATATCTATAGTAGTAGAATATTATTGGACGTATTATGCCGAAAACTTTTTCCAGCTATGTATTTGCTTACGTATTTTTTTTCAAATTTGATTTTTTGTAGTCGTTAATCACGCTTTTAACCTAAAGGCGACGCAAATAAAACCTTGTAACCCAGAGGTAATTGTTTGATGCGCGCGGAACAAACTGGCAAAATGTTACAGTGCTCGGGATTAGTTTGTCAAGTTCGGTACACCCGGTAAATAGACGGAACCGTTATGGTTTCTCTCTCGAGTCTGCCCGTCCGTCTATTGCCGTCTATTTTCTTCGAATGTACTGGACGAAAAAAGTTGTATACGATATCGAGTTCGGCGACCCGATCACCAACATACTGTAACGTGAATAAATGAATTATAATTTTGTGGTGTCAATTAGAAAATAAAAGAAAGCAATTTGGTGAAGTAAATCATATGGCATATCGTGAGTTTTCATTATTAATCAAATTAGCCACTGGCTTGTGCCTCGGCGAGCACGTTAATCCCTGGGACTTGAACTCTGGATTCGTCTGCGCGGGCGGCGAATAGAGGCAGCGGGCGTCGAGCGCTGAGGCGCTCATTATCTGAAAGAAGATTGTTGGACGTGCTCCGCACGTGGCACTGGACTGTAACGAGCTACGGCCGTGCGGCAGAAACGCAGGCGAGTGCGCAGCAGGTAGCGCGCGCGACACGCTCCTGCGCAAAAACTGGCGCACCTAAACGGCGTGCGTCATGGGGCGGCTCCGGAGCACATCCGGGAGCGCGTGTGCAGTCGTACATCATTCTTATAAAGCTATACTTCAAAATAAATACTTATAAACTTAAGCGAACGCCTCATTATGCGTGTCGCAAACCTGTCTCAAACGCGTAGTTATCGAAGGGAGAAGCGTTTATTCTACAATAATAATATTGTAATCGGACGTGAAGCGGGGCCGCGGGGGTGCGGCGGGGCGGCGGGGCGGCGGGCCACGGTCAGGGTGAGCCGGCCGCATCTCCGCGATGTTAGCATAAGTCGCCGGCCCCCGCCGCCCGCCGCCCGCCGCCCGCCGCCCGCCGCCCGCCTGCCGTAATCTAAAGGTCATTCATAATTAATGACATAACGTCGACCGACCGCCCGTGACTCAAACATCGCATCGGTAATTACCATATATTTATTAAAGCTATTCAATATCTACTTATGTTTTGGTTTTTCTTAGACAACGGCAAAACTAAAATATAGTATGATAGTTGGTGTGTTTAGATACACGTATCACGGAATTTCCGTTGATATTCGTTAAGCGTTTGTAAAAAGTTATCTAAAACCGCCATTTCGGTTTTTGTAATTCTTTTAAATTAGCATTTACCAAAGCCTTTTATCGCGGAAACTTAGAATGAATCCCTATGTTTACCATTTTATACCTGTTGGTTATTAGTAATGGCAATACCCTAGAGATCATCAATATCAACATCGGTTTGTGATTAGAATCGCGAGCAGGACCGGAATCGGGATTAAGAGCAGAAGTAAAATTGTTTCATAACAAATTAACGTAACGGTAACAGTTTATTTTCGGTGTAAGAGGATATTGAGTTTCTCTGCGATTATTAAATCGAATGAAAATGAGATGAGATGATGAAAATGAAAGCGGAAACCAAAACGGGATGAATTGAAACTAGAATCGGAATCTCGATCGAGACTAGGACAGGGGGCGCGGAACGAGAGCGGAAATGCAATCGAGAACGGGAATGGACCCGAGATCGTGGTGGCGGGGTCGGTCGATGAGTTGGAGAAAGGCTAATATTGTACATATTATGAAACATAACGCTCATCTTCTGTCTGAATATCCGTTAGTTCTTGAATTACTGATTCGATTTACAGGACTTTTTTACAATGGAAATAAGTTATCTAGGCAGATTTTAATATATGTTTGGTTAGGATTACAACATATCTATCGTGATGCTGTTGTCGTATATCACTTTTATATACATAATCTACCGTATATACATATATATATATATATATATATATATGTTAAAATGAAAATTCGTTCAAATTTTTTTATCCACGTAGACTGAGCCGCGAGATAAAAACTATTTGTGTTTTATATATTTGGATGAACTGTTTCATTTAAATAGTGGATTCAGATCAGACATATAAATAACTGGCGGATGTTGGTGGCACATTTACATATTTAATTTATTTTTCGAATTTAACATATTCACATTTTGTTAATGATAAAATTTATATCGTTAAAGCTCTGTGATACTGTATTTAACCTGTGCGTTACTCATAATAATAAAAAAAAATCTGAAAAACAGTAGACCCTTCAGGCCATCCCTAAATCTCCCCACTGTGATATTTATCGATATATTTTTAAGTTTTTAATTTCAAAAATATAATTACCCTTTTAGACAAGCATCGAAATTTTGATCTTTTTGAGCTTGAAAATTCAATAACGGGTTGACCCTGCAGGACATCTTTGAAACTTCTTGTTACTTTTGAGCTCAAAGCCTTTAAAATAGTGCTTTTTCGAGTTCTTCAAACTCAAAAATACAATTATGATACGTTTTGAGCTCTTCGAGTTCAAACATCTACATTTATTCCTAAAAAGCTCTTTTTTAATTTTTCAACTACGATATCTTTCGAATGTTTCATTTAATTTTGACCTGCTTTACGGTATTCGATGCATTTTTTTATAAGGAGAAAATGATAACTGAGTACCAATCATTAACCCAGAAGTAAGAAATTTCCATTTTATTTTGAAAAAATCCTTTTTTTCGAATTTGTCCTTAAGAATATCTCTGGAATAAACCAACTGTTTTCGAAGCGATTTACAACGATTGATATGTTTTTAAGGGGAAAAGCTGGAAAGGTTATAGACTTTACTGGTGTAGTAGTTTAAAATATATTGTAGATACAAATATACTTTTGGATAATATTTCTATTTCCTAAACCATATGTGGGCTACAACCAGCCCGCTATAAGATTTGATCCGGCCTGCGAGACATTTTGAAAAACCTAATGAAAAATATATATTTTACGACTTACTCGTACTAACGGAATCAAGTTAGCGAACAAGCCGAGTGGCGGCGATCATCAAAGAGTGAGACAGCAAATATCAAAGCCTTTGATGTTTGCCGCTTCAATGGCGGTGCAACAAAAGATTATTGCTTTTCAATTGTTCTACACTCTAAAATCTAGACAATTCTAGATCATTCCTTCATTTTGCCTATATAAGCGAGTGGTATTACTCAACTAAGCATCCTATGCTGCACTCACTGACAGGACAAATAAAAAAAAGACAAAATCCAGAAACTTATGGCAAATTGGAAAAATAGCAAGAATTGTTTCATAAACAAAGAACACAGCTTGATAATGTTGTGAAAGCTAGTTTAATAATTAGTTCTAAATTGGCAGTCATTAAAAGAATTTGCCGAAGGAGAATTTATCAAGGAATGTACGTTAAAAGTTTTCAGTGTTTTGTGTCCTGAAAAGAAAATTGAATTTGAAAAAATTAGTTTGTCAAGACGAAATATTGTCCGACGTATATAAATGATGGCTAATTATAAAAAAAAAACAACATTGACTGACCGTATTGCTGGTTTTAAATCATTTTCCATAGCATTAGACGAGAGCACCGAATTGTCTGACGCAGCTCAACTGGCTATATAATGATAAAGTTGATAAAGAGTTCACTGTTACTGAGAAATTGTTTGCTTCACAGCCGCTAAAAGGAACCACTACAGGAGAGGACTTTTTTAATGAAGTTCAAAAAGTATTCACAATTTTGCTTGCCATGGTCAAAATTAGGTGGTGAATGCACAGGTGGTGTACCTTCTATGGTCGGCTTACGTAAAGGCTTCATCGGAATTTTGAATGAAAAAGTAACTGAATTAAATGTAGAAAAAAGTGATTTGATAGTCCTTCATTGCATTATCCACCAACAGAACTTGTGTTCTAAGTCCATTCGACTCCAGAATGTTATCAATGTGATAGTAAAAACCATCAATTTTATTCGATCCCGAGGGTTTAACCATCCTCAGTTCAAAGCGTTTTTGGATGAAATATCAGCCGAATATGACGACCTAATATATTATTGTGAAGTCAGATGGCTAAGCAAAGGGAAAATGCTGAAACGGTTTTACGAGCTTAGAAATGAGATAGCAGATTTTTAACAAATAAAGAATAAACCACTATCTTAATTTAGTGACCCAAAATGGATATGTGACTTAGCATTTCTGGTCGACCTTACAGGCTATTTTAATGATTTAAACTTGAAACTTTGAATACAAGGATAGTTAGTAAATGATTTGTACAGCCATTTGAAAGCGTTTCAGAATAAAATCCGCTTGTGTAGGGCACAGATGCTGTCTGGTAACAGTTACCATTTCACCACGCTCTCTGCGTATGAAAATATTGCTTATGCTCAATACGCTGAAGAACTCAAGATACTGTCGGAGCAAATATTGAACAGATTTAGCGATTTCAAAATCCCAAAATCTAAATTTGAAGATGATTACAAAAAATATCTCGAAGATCATTTTCCGCAGCTTAGAAAATTCGCAAGAAGATTAATTTGTGTGTTAAGCGGTACTTAAAAATGCGAACAGCTCTTTTCAATGGTAAAAGTTAATAAATCAAAACATCGTACAAGGTTGACAGACGATAATTTGGAAAATTCTTTACATTTTTGTATCAGTGGAATAAATCCAAACATTGATGGATTAGTTTCCCAAATTCAAGCTCAAGTGTCTCATTGATTTGGGTGTCGCTATTTAACTTTCGTTTTTTGTAGTAATTCCAAATTTTACAATTTAATTTTAATGTTGTACCTATTTATTTCATTTCATTTTGTCTTTTTATTAAATTGTATTATTATTTCATGTCGTATTATTTCATGTCTCATATCTATCGCTAAAAATTATAAACGCTACTTTGAAACACTACTTAAAAATGCACTACTTTTGAAAGCGGCCCGCGAATGTATTTGCACAATAAAGTTTGGCCCACAACATGTCAAAGGTTGTCCATTCCTGTCCTAAACGATTTTTATGTAATATGAAGCAACCGATGCAACTGTTTGGGGAAAATAGTTAATAAATTTTGCTATCGATCAGTAGATTAGTCTAAAAGTTATTTCAAAAAAAATATTTTTTTTAAAAAATATTTTTGAAATTCTTCATAATCTCCCTAGCGAAATCGGTACAAACATGCACCCATGGCACGCACACGCGCACCCACATTAGGCATACGGACACTCGGGAAGTGGTTAAAATAGATACCTAAGACCTTAAAACCTTAAGATCTAATGAAAACTCTTCCGTTTTGTTCCGAAACTTATAACCAAAGGGAATCATTCAGTACGAAAAATGAAAGGATTGTGCTGTGCCGCACACTGATGCTCGCCGAAAAAAAAATTGTTAGTTTCTGTCACATGTATGGAGCGCCCTCTCCCCCTAGAAAAGTTATTTTTGTTATTTAACTACTAAAGTAAGTAGCGGCTTACACAAGACACCTATAGTTTAAAAAATTCATCAATATGTATCTAGTAAATTTTGAGTGAAATGCTTGTGACTTACGGACGGACGGATGGACCGACATGAAGAAGTGATAAGTGTTCCTTTTTTTCAATTTTGGTTAGGAACTTTAAAAATATTTTTATTTTTCGGTTAAGAAATCTTTGTTAATATTTATAATAAACTATTTATTTATTGATCGCGTGTCTGTGTGAACGCAGGTTACGACCGGTGCTGCCGCGCCTGCGCCCACGCTCGCACCCTCGTCGTCCTTTTTGAAGCTCGATATCTCGCCAGAGGAGGCGGCGCAGTACCTGGCGTCGCCGCCGTTCTCCAGCCCTGCGTTGGCGCCGCACATCGAGACGCGGCCGCTAGTCCGCTGGGACTCGCCGCAGTTCCGTGCGGCCGACGCTGGGCCCACGCGCGGCCACTACTGGCGCGATGGCCACGAAATTCAGAACACGGACGACTATGTAGAGGACGTGTACCGCGCTGCGCAGTTTCACGGCCAAGATGGGCTCGGCGCCTATAAGTATGGCTACTCAGCGCCCGAGTCGGCTAAAGTCGAGGACCGCGCGCGCACTGGCCGTGTCGAAGGGGCCTATACGTATGTAGGCGGCGCCGGCGGCCCGCCGCAGGTTGAGGTGCGCTATTGGGCCGATCACGACGGCTTCCATCAAGAAGACAACTTGCCTAAAGTGAAGTTGCAGCCGGCGCAAGAGACGGAGGAGGTGCGACGTGCTCGACTGGAACACGAGCGCGCCTGGCACCAGGCCGCCGACGCTGCGCTTCATCCCAACGCGCAGTAAGTGTCCGTTTGGGTCGCTGCACAATTAGCGTGCTATGGTTGACATCATTTCATCATACTAAGATAATTTCAAAAAGTTCAAGGCAAACTAGCAAGCTAGCCATCAGAGAGTAGATGGTCGCCGCCGCTTATGAACACTCGCAGCCCTGGGAGTCACTAGTTCGTTGCTAGCCTCTTGGAAAGGAATAGGATATCGAGGGGACCGGGTTGATTGTAGGGAGAGAGGGTGAATGGGCCATCGGAACTCGCACTAACTGAACGAAATACAACAGCGGAAGCTGCTACTTCAAGTCCGTATTCTGTGAAAGTGTGACACTTCACTGGTCGAGCCAGCCCATTTTTGTGCTGCAGCCGAGTTGGCCACGATACAAGTTTATCTATGTGACGAAATTTATTAAACACGACTCGCCTGGAATGAATTCCGGTTTTTGGTTTGAAGTTGATTTGCTCTTTTTTATATTAGAGTAAACCAAAGAACGTGCGGGTTATCCACCATAATAAGTTGGTTATGAACACGGCCGGCCCACGGCCGTAGAGAATTACATCGTCGTCTCTTTAAAAAACCTCCACTCTTTTTCAAGGTCCCAACGCCCTATTTGTCCGAAAACGTTATTGACATAAGTTCCTTTTACAGTTTTGAGATGTGAAGTAGAAAGTAGTACGTAAAACCTATTGTGAACGCCCACAGATAGACGACATGGTGAGTGTAAAATAAAAGTAGATGTCTAAGGTAGAAAAAAAATTGCATTCTGAACGAGTTTAAATTCATAAGATAATGACATGTTTTAAGTGTCATGTATGATCTATAAAATAAACATATTTCTTAATTTGGATTTGTTGTACGACAGGTGATTCGATGTTGAAACTTAGCTACTGTTATTAATAAATCAATGCCTAAGAGCATTCCGCACAGTTCGGGTGATAGAATATATAATGAGTTGCAATATCTCTTAGTTAGGTTAACAAATCAAGGTGAATAGAAGTCACTACAAAGAATTGATATTGAAGTGACCTAGTCAAAGACGAGAAAAGCATGGGGCCAAACTTCTGTTTTATAAAATTTAAAACGAATATATTCTTGTAATTAGTTTCTGAAGTCAGTTCTATTTTATTAGTGATCATCATTGACTTTCGATTTTGATCTTCAACATCACCGTGTTATATCTCAGTTTAAAGCAAATAATAAACTGATATAGTAATCTCCATACAAGTTGGAAAAAACTTTCAATGGTGTATGATAGAATTGAATTTGATTTTGATCTAACTCTTAACGAGTTGTAATTACTTGATTATTGTAATTAGTTAAAAATATGATTTAATAATTAGATGCTTCTTTAACCCAGGATCTCATGTGAACTTTGTTCATTTTGGGAAGCTATCCTAATTCCAACAGAAACGTCAGCGGCCACTTCCGCAAAGTCTACTCTGTGGCCTATTACAAGTATAAGCTTTCCACTATATCTATTTCTATTTAAAAGAAATATATTATTGCTGTTTTAAAATGTTTAAAACAAAATCTTATTAACCAGTGCGTATCTAATAGTAGGATCGAATAAAAAACGTTATTCTAAAATAGGTTTTATTTAAATAGATTGTTATAGAGAGAATAACCCTTTCATTGCTGATATTTTTATATAAGAATATCAGATTATATTTAAGATAGATGATATGAAAGTGAATCACGATCAAAAGTTTCAAAGCACGTGCACAACGACTTAGTCCGAATCTTCTCGTGTCAAGGAAAATGATACTTAAATTAATATTTTTACCTTCGAATTCATTTCATTCATTCAATCTATTCTTTGCCCGATTGTGGAATGCTAATCAAATTTTTGGCTGAATTAAGCTGTTGTATTGCTAAACCATAACCTGTATTACATTACTTATATTAACAAGGTATATTTCTTTCTAAATATCATGTACTTTCTCTCTCTCTCAAAGTTCTGGCAGATAATTTGTGAATTCAAAATTGATTAAACTACTTTTCATCCTTTATTAATACGTGAGACATGTAAATACTTACAATTTTTGTCGCACGATACGATTTTAGGGACTTTAGGTGGCTTTATAATATGTGACTTTGATAAATATTATGTATTATAGAAAATGTAACAACTAATGAGCACCTAGGGCATTTGTAGATACCAAAAATAGAACTAAGGTCGTAACGAAGGCCAAACGAAATAAATTATGGTACTAGAGATAATTTATGGTACTCACACCGGTGAAGCCAGGGACGAAGAGTTCTTGGATAACATATCTCAATTTACATTAGTTCGTTAAAGGGAACAGCTGTTTCAGGGAATAGGGGAATATAATTATGATTTTGCTTAAGGAGTAATGCATGAGTTAACAATGTACTCCACAGAAATAAAATATTTCTACGAAGAAGTAACTTATTTCTACGATACTATAACCGCGTTTGTTAACAGGGCGCAGTACGTGGGCGCAGCTTCTGTGCCACAGGCCTCGTACGCCACGAATCCTGAGCGTCAGGCCAAAGAGTTATACGGCCAGCAATACCAACAGCAGGCTTCCACGCAAACGGGGGCCAAGGCGGTATACGGCCAGCAATATCAACATTCGTCCACGCAGGCGGGAGCAAATACATACTCCGGCGAGCGATACCCTGCGCAGGGTTCTCAACCCGAGCCCGAGCCGACGGTGAGTTTAGTCCAACTATGAGCTCGTACGTCTGGTGTTGATAGATTGGCATCGCATCTTATGCCTGTTTTCTGATTTCAGGGCCCTCCGCGTGGCTTTTTCTACAGCTTCGACTATCCTGTGTCCATTATTGTGCCGAAAAACGAGGCGGCGGCGGCTGAGCGCGCCCACGGCTAGCGTACGGCCCGCCCACAACGCGGCGCACGTCGGGGGTCGACAATGTAACGAACGCGTTACACTCTTGAGCCCGGACGTTTGAAGCGGCGAAAATTTTGTCCTTAAGCTACACTTTAATGAAGCATTAATCGTAAATAATTGCAGAAAAGTAAATTAGACTCTTTAGTTCTTTCACGTCTCATTTTAAAAATGAATGCGACTCGGTGGTGTGTCATCACGGTCTGTACATGTACTGAGAAGTTTGGTATCGTACCCCGTTGCCACCTCCGGCCAACAACGCCCACAGCCACCGGACCGCATCTGGCACATTAAATTCGAGCGGCAACCACGGTACCCCGCCGATTATGGCGCCAATGACGCCGCGTCCACCGCCGGCACGAACCAGCATCAGCGGCGTTGAGGCCTCGGCGGGTGCTTCCAGCACTACCGTGTCGAAGTCGCCGTCAGGTGACTCGAGGGCCACCGGTGCAGGCGCCGGCGGTTGAGACAGAGGCGTGCTGCAAACGAATTGTATTAAAATTTAATGTAATAAAATTATAGTAAGTTTAGAGCCGAGTTGTTACATATTACGCTTGTATTAACGTTTAATAAAATTTGTATTAAAAAATTGCATTGAATACTAATGTTTTTTGATCAATTTTGTCCCTATTAAAAAGTTGCGTATACGTTTTCTCACTTTAATACAAATACGTCGTGCATCCACAACGTTAAGTCCATTTGTAAGTTTATAAATATTTGTTCCTTACAAAGATGTGTACTCTACAATTTACGAAGGCTGAACAATGGCGTCGCTTGGTGGGTAAAAGCATTTTCACCCCAAACGACGGGAGGCGCACACCATCGATGCCATTTTTCAAACGTTTTGGTTCACCCGAGGGTCGTAGGATTATTTTTCATTTTTGATTCCCGTATTTAATGTTAATTAACAAATCACAAAGGAACGAACGTACTCTCCGCAGAATTATAAGATAGTATGTTGTTGGGAAATGTTCGTTAATCATTAAGTAAAATGACGAGTTGTATAAATTGTTTAGAAACTTCGACTTCTATATCTAGGGACGGTAATGTCGTTATTTTTATGTGTGAGCACGTTAGTCGCCCATAACTAAAGAAACAAGTAGTATGCAGATTATTTCTCTGAACCTGTTGTAAATTAAAGTGCATCCGTAAAAGACCGTATCTGTATGGCACTTACGTCCTTATGTTGTGAAGGGCAGTTTTTCGGAAATAACTCAGAAACGGTATATCCGATGATCTTAAACACAATTTTCGTTACAAGTATTAATTTAGTGTTATCTTTTAAATTTTTCGTATTTTTGAAAGTACAGTTTAGGAAATAGAGGGGGGCACACAATTTATGCTAATTTTGGAACCATTATTTCCAAAAATATATAATTAATAAAAAAAATCTTGGCAATTTTAAAGAGTTTTTAAAATAACTGATGAAATATGTGCCACACGTTGACGTTCGCTGAAAAAAATTTTTTTCGGCTTCTGTTGCATGTGTGGAGTGCCTCCAGAAATATTAATTTATGTTGTTTAACTACGACATTAAGTAGCAGCTTATACAAGACACCTAAACTTCGAATTTCATCAAAATGCATTTTGTAGTTTTTGAGTAAAATGCAAAAGTGAGTGACATGCGGAAAGACGGACGGACGAACGGACATTTCGAAACAATAAGGGTTCCGTTTTCGCCATTTTGTTCGAAGCCTTATGGTTAAAATCATTAGGAAAGAAAAACGTGTGCTTTGGTAAAGCACGAAACAGTTTTAAGTTTTAAATTAGAAAAACATTTAAGTCTGTATTAAGTTACCATTATAATAAAAATGTTTTTTACATCTTTTAATAATTTGTTCAATTAACGTCCTTGCAATCTGCAAAATTATAGATACAAAAACACGGAAATATTAATACATACGGTTTAGTGATTTACTAGAATATTGGATAATATTATATTAAATGTAATTCCAGTGAATTCTTTTCCAGAAATAATTTTATGTCCTGAAATTACACAACAATTGCACATAATAAAACTATTTCTAAGATGACCCGCGACTTTCGTCCATCCGCCGAACGCCACTCGCGTGCGCACGTCGCGGTTACGTTTATTTTTTTGCTCGAATTTTTTACCTTCCGTCAACTTGTTTTTTCCGTATATTATGAGTTACATTAAAAACAATAGCCAAAACAAAATCACGATTTTGTTCAAGTCGGATTGAAGCGTGTTGAGCAGTTATATTTAGGGAGACGAGTTGTCCTCACTTACTAGCGGCTCATTGATGTTTTCCAACCTTAAATGTTATTCATTCGTAAGCGGGCCTCACGTCTAAAAAGGTAAAGACACAAACTCCAGTCGAAAAATGCAATCCCAAAACGTAGAAGAGAAGAAAGGCGAACGAAAGAGAAAAACGAAAATGGCGGAAGAAAATCAGCGGTGAAAACGGCCAATAAGGTTCAGCGGATATCGAGTAAAGAGTCTTCTGCGGCATACTCCCACGTCATCGGGTTGCTCACAAGTTTTGAAAGCCGAGCCACTAAAATCTCTTTTAAGTGAATTATATCTAAACCTGTAAAAAGTTGTCGGCAGTGGTTGACCTTGCAGGTCGATCCCAAAACTTCTCGCATGAAGAATAACGTTGTCGGGCTCAGAAAGCACTAAAAATATATTACTCATATTTCAAACTATACATTTTCAGTGTACTCTTTCGGAATTCTTAGAGGTACAAGGACTTAAAAGTATTGAGGCTTAAAAAATCGATCAATCAAGAAATTTACAAGTCATTAAAAATAAATTTAACTCTTCGACAATGATATCCTTTGACGAATAGTCATAAATTTCAATGCGCTTTCCACCTTAACTTTTTAGGCGAAAAGGTATTTTAAAACAGAATTTAAAACAAGATTTTAATTTAAAAATGCATCTTCAAAAAAAATGAAGTTTTTTCGAATAAGCACTTTCTTAGTAATTTTTCAACCACAATATCTCTCAAAGAATCAAATCAATTTCGTTAAGCGTACAGCATGTAACATAGTTTTATTAGAAATAGAGATGATTAAATTTTGGAATCGATCGGCATAACAGCTTATACATTATTTTAAAGAAACATTTTTTAGAAAATTTTATTAAGTCTTATCAAAATCTACATAATAGATTCATTTCAAATTTTTAGAAAATCTTTGTTCAAACAAGTTCTTTCGAATGCCTCAAGCTCAATTCTAATCGATTTATCTGCACGTGTAGCAGGTATATCCTCTAACGCACACACATACACACTCACGCACGCACCTGTAGGCTATTCAGCTATATCTATTATTCATAACAATTTATATTTTTACATTAATATGTACATACACATTACACACGCATACTATCTATCACACATTATTATCTTTTATATTACATCCACATTTTATTTATCAAAAAACCTTCTACGCCGACATATGATATGTTGCAATTTTTTGCACTGACATGTGTTTCCACATTTCTCCTCACATATTTATGTCTATCACTCATATCTTCGACATGTAATGTATCTACATATGAGTATGTTACCCTAATCTAAAAAAAAAAAGCGGTTGCAAATCAAATGTACAAACTCTAACACGTTAATTCAATAGAATATTCTCCTGTCTCCGAAAAGCGGGAGGATTTACCTTTTCACATGCTTTTATCAGATTTACATAAATTTATGAAGAATGCGATGGAACATTTTAATTTATACTTAATTTTGAATTTGTTTTTTATTACTTAGTTTTAGCTTGGTTTAATCGACTTTTGGGCAAAATCCAATTTAATAAATGTTCTTGAATGGTAGAATAAAGAATTATATAAAAAAGTGCCTACTATACTATTTTATTCATTATGTGAAGTCGGGTTAATCCAATTAATATTAATACAGTACCCGGCAAGAAATATTGCACGTCGACCTTTGAAAAGAGACCATCGACTAATTTCGGCTTCATAGAGCGTTATCTCTTTCGCACGATACACTAATTGTCCGGTATCTATTAGGAGCTGTTAAAATAATTATCATTTTCTGTGTAATTGAATAAAATACCCCATTTTTTCTACAAGTGCTGTCTTTGGGTTGTGGGAAAATAAAAAAAAGATTTTTTTTAAAGTTACCTAATGGTGTATTACATGTATATAACAAACACCATTATACCTGTTGTTCAAATGATACATTCTAATAAAAATGATTAATCATCTAACTTCTCAACTCCTTCCATTTCACTATCTGCGCTCACAACGAGGCCCCGACCACCGCCACCATCAGCCGCATTTATCACAAGTTTATCAGTGTAATTGTCAATACCGTGTTGAATTCTTCAATATTCATTCTCACATTTGATTGCATGATTGCAAACCTTTTTCCGTTCTTCAGCCCCAATCGTGTTTACTTTTTAGCCAATATTTTTTTAATTGTAATTGAATTCATATCCATGTTTCTAGCGGCTACATAGCGTTTCAGTTGAGACCATATATTTTCAATTGGATTAAAACCCGATGGCAATCGCAACACAATCTATCCATATTCGGCAAGTACCTTGTCCACAGAAAACTTTGTTAATTCTCTTATTGACCTGACATATAATATAAATCTGGGATTTCGTCAATTTTGGGTCAACTGGAATTTCGTGTCTGTTTCACCAGTTAATCATTTCCTGTTTAATGGTGTTTGAAAAGTGGGGGGGGGTGGGGGTTTCGAAAAAATTGTGATAGGGTGTGTTGTCGATAACTAGAACAAAATCAATGGGTATATTTGGGATTAAATGATTAACCAGCCATTTCTCGTAGTTATCGTTATCCATTACGTGGTGATAATTACCAGTATTGTCCGTGGATTTATATGTTATATTAAAAAGGCTCCGAGTACAAAGCCTTTTTAGTTCCCCGTATAAACAAATATCAAACGTTGACCTTTCGAAATTGGCATTTTTATCCCTTTTTCTTATCATCACTCCTATTTCTTCTCTTAGTGTGGGATGTATGTATGTAAAACTCATCCATACAGATTATATTTTTTCCTGTTTCACGAAATTTGCGAATTTTGTTGAGGTATTCAATTCATTTGAGACTTACATCAAGCTTTTTCTGAACGTGTTTTCAGACCCATTGTAATTAATAGCCTCGGATAATTTACCTTTTAATGATCTTATTGTTGGTAGTTCATTAAATCGTATGTAAAAATCGTACACCATTCTTTGAACAACATCACAATCAAAATCGTCTATATCTAAACGAAATTGCTTTTTTAGTTCCCTTTTTTCAAAGAACTGAATGCCATCGTACAAGTTTAAATTATTTGAAGATGTGACATTTAACAATTTTACATTATATATTTTGGACTGAACGCAACTGTACTCATCCGCAATTGAACAACTACTGAAAAACGTCACATAGCCAGTGTGGGACAGAAATAACGTTTTATGAAGCCGAAGTTAGCCTATAGTCTCTTTTCAAAGGTCGATGTGCAATATTTCTCGCCTTGTATTGTGCCTTAATATTTGGAATCCCTGACGCCTATTACAAAAATCTTGTATTCATACAGTAGACGAAAGCTGCAATATTCTCTCGCACGATACGACTCGGATACGGATCATTCGGGTTTTAGCTCATAGAGCGCACTGTGCCAAAATAACTATATTGACGAAACAAAATATTTCATTTAAAACCGGATGGTTTTTTTCTATCTATCTGTACATATAATAAAGTTCTGCACTTCGGGTATTGGAACAAAGATTTTTACAAAAAAAAAAATGACTTCAAACGATTTGTAATATAACGTAGTATTTTTTTTCTCTCCCTTTGTTGGTTTTTAGGATTTCGAGCCAGAAAGGCAAAAACGGAACCTTTTTAGTTTCATCATGTCCATCTGTCCATCTGTCCGTATATTACAGGCATTTTACTCAAAAACTACAAGATGTATATTGATGAAATTCGGAGTATAGATGTGTTGTAGCAACCGCAACTTAGTTTCATAGTTAAATAATGACAATAAATATTTCTAAGGGGGGCATTCCAAGTTGAAAAATTTTTTTTTCAGCAAATGTCAACGTATGACATATGTGTCGACAGTTCTTTTTAAGACTTTTTGTATTTTTAAAGCAATTTTTTTGACTAATAGAACATTTTTTTAAAATAATCGCTTTGAAAGTAGCAGAAATTGTGTCTCTCCCTTTTTTATTTTCTAAACCCTATGTCCAAACAATATGCGAAAAAATTAGAAGGGTAACCCTTAATAAATGCTTTTAACTAGAATTATTTTTAATATGTTCGGATATACTGTTTTTGAGTTATAGCATTAAAAACTGCGCTTCTTAACAAAAGGACGTAAGTTCCATGAAGATACGCTATTTTGCTGGTGAACTTTAGTTTACACTAGTTCAAAAGCAATAGTTGACTTACTACTTGTTTTTATAGTTATAGGCGACTAAAGTGCTATAACTCTTCTGAGCGGGAAACATGAAAAACGTCATTTTTTTCGTCATGATTGTGGGCAGTGTTTTATTGTTCCTTGAAACACGCGTCAAGCAAAATCATTTAATCAATTCAAAATTTATTTTTTGATATGAAACTTAAGTCGCAAAAAGATTTAGTGCTCATTTTATCGAAATGACTCACCAAAACAAAAAGTATTCAATTTAAAATAAAATTTAACTATGAAACCTTCAAGAGCTATCGTCGCGATGACTGCTGCGCACAGTTCTTTGTCTCAGCCCACGCGGCCGACGTTTTTCAGCTGATGATGAAAGTTACAGCACGCCTTAACAATTAAAGTGAGTGTTTAGATTATTTTGCGATTTGCCGACAGAAACTTTTCAGTGGTTACTAGTGAAACTAGTATATACAAAATTACAATTACTTATTAGTTTACCTACATATTTTCATTTATTTGTTTAATTTCAATATAACAAACTAAACACATGTACATCGGAATTCTTTAGCGATGACAGTAGAAATACGTTGAATTAATTTAATGTTAGAATGAATACGAATGTGATCTTAGAATTGTTAAACTTTTATAATATAAAGAATAAGAATAATTTGACAAATGCACTCGAACTGGTAATGTGAAGACCTCGGAGTTATATCATAGCGTCACCGGACAATAAAACCGGAATAAGTAGCTACACGAATTATAGAGTTGTAATTATTTGGCAACTAAAAAATATTAAAGTTATTTTTACACAAAATAAAAACCGCCTTCAAAATCTATTTAAAAATTAATTGTTTTTGAAGTCGTTTTCGTCTTCCAGCAAAGTAAAAAAATTATAATCTATACTTGTATGCGCTGATTGTTGGACAAAGTTGTCTTATTTACCCCATTCCCAGTACTCCGCAAAGTGACAAATCAAAGGGATGAAAGAGAGAGCAACTCACCCTTTTGCGGGTTGTCTCCACTCTCGGCGGCCGCCGTGGTTGCGAGCACAACTACGAGTCTGTGCTGTCCTCACATAGAACATGTAGAATATACTTTCGATTCACAATATTGAAAATTATAATTATAAAATATAATGTAATGAGCCATTTGAGGTTGTGTTCGCCTTCGATTTACAGAAGTGAGCGAGTACGGGTCGAGCGAGTACAAATCGAGTGCGGCGCGAGGCGGGGACTATTTGACACTGTATTTAATGTCGAGAATGCGGCATAAACAATACTACTACGTAAATTTGTAGCGTCCATCTGTACATTCATTATTTTTTGTGAAATTTCGTGGTTAATATATCTAATACTACTTACTGACACCCATTCTATCATTCTTTGGGTTCCGGACCATAATGCCAAAAACGGAAAGCTTATAGTTTCGTCATGTCCGTCCGTCCGTTGCATATCACAGGTACTTTATTCAAAAACTACAAGACGCATATTGATCAAATGTATAGTATAGGTGTTTTGTGTGAGCCGCTACTTAGTTTAGTGGTTAAAGAATAAAAATAAACATTTCTAGGGGGCACTTCATACATGTAAAAGAAGCTGAAAAAAATATTTTCCAGCAAACTTCAAGGTGCGATACATACTTCGACAGTTCTTTTAAAAATACTAAGGTTTTTAAGATTTTTTTTTATTAATTAGTTTTGAAAATAATCCGGAAGTTGCAGAAATTGTCCCCCCTTCCTTTATTTGCTAAACCGTTTGTCCAAAAATATTACTAAAATAACGAAGGTAACGCTTAATAAATACTTTCAAAAAAAAATATTTTGAACATCGTGCGGTATTCTGCTTTTGAGTTATTGCCGAAAAACTTAACAAAAGGACGTAAGTGCCATGTAGATACACTCTTTTGATAATGCACTTCAGTTAACACTATTCTGATAAGCGTCATGCCTACTGGTTTTTGTACTTGTAGGTGACTAAAGTCCTTATAACTATTATGTGTGGAAAGATGGAAAAATGTAACAACGTACTTTTTTCAGCTGTAGTGCAGTTTTTGGTAGTAATGGCTTCGGAATATTATAATGAGCGTGGTCCGATATGCTCTTGGGTAGTTTTTAAAATACATGCTTGTTTCTCTGTCGAGGTATCTGTATTTTTCTTTATAACTTAAACACGATTTGAGCAATCTTGATGAAAACAGGGTACAGTCAAAACATGTTACCGTATAAATGATGAGCTACTAAGTCTGTCTGTATCTCGTCTGCCCGAGTAAGATGTTCTTTCACGACTTACAAATGAATTTATCGATCTTGATAATAACGCTGTATAGTCCAAACATGTGATTACTCGAATGATAATCTGCTGTCCGTCGAACTGGCTACGTGTTCTTTTACAACTTAAAAACGGTTTCACTGATCATGATGAAAATTAATGTACAGTTCGAATGTGTGATTGTGCAAATGATAGGCTCTTTGTGATTTCCATGTACCGTATGATAACAAATTTTTGAATGAATGAATATGACTACTAAAAATACTTTTATTTTTTAGTTGTCATTTTCATTTGTTTTATGTAGTTGCGTACGTGTGTGTATATACGCAAAATTCGCATTTAATCGAAGTATGAAAGGGGTTCAATTTTATATAAAACTTCTTATAGAGTGAAATATGACTATAGAATATGCTACAAACATTGCTTATAAAATAATTTTTATAAAAAAATAAAAACTTCCTTCAAAGTCGGTTCCAGTTAAGAGTTAATCAGACAATTGTGTATTCTTCGAAAAAGATCTCCTTTTTGAAGTATTATTATCATGATTTCAGATTACATGCTCTTTTCAATTGTCGTAGCTGGAGCCGACTGCAGAAACAAACTATTTTTTTTTAATTTTCATTAAACAATTATTTAAATAGGTTTTTCAAGGCAATGTTTATTTTTTTCTTCATGAAATTTATTTTCAATCACATTTTCAGTTATCCAGTAGTTATAACTTCATAATTCATTCATCCCGAATTTATTGTTCATTGGTAATTATTCCAGTGACTTTAGATTCTTTGTTGGATTACGACTATCAAATTATTCTTATACAAACTACATAAATTATTTTTATTTTTTATAAAATAAAACTTCTACAATTCATACAGATCACATTTTTATTTACATTCACATTAAATTAGGTCATTTTGTTTCTATTGTTGTACTTCTTTAAAGAGTATTCCGATGTATTTCTGCTAAAATTGTCACTTTGGAGTTATATAAGTGAATGAATATGTGTAAGTAGATTAATAAGTGATTTAATACTCTATTTACTAGGTTTTACTAATAGCTATTGAAGAGTCCCGAGAGCGGGACCGGGATTGAAAGCGGGATCAGAATTTGAATCCACTTAAATCAAGATCGGGTTCAAGTCAAAGACGGGGCCGCGTCCGGGATCGGGAGTGAGACGAATCGGCACCGAGAGCGGGACCGGGATTGAAAGCGGGATTAGAATTTGAATCTACTTAAATCAAGACCGGGTGCAAGTCAAAGACGGGGCCGCGTCCGGGATCGGGAGTGAGACAAATCGGCACCGAGAGCGAGACCGGGATTGAAAGCGGGATCAGAATTTGAATCTACTTAAATCAAGATCGGGTTGAAGTCAAAGACGGGGCCGCGTCCGGGATCGGGAGTGAGACGAATCGGCACCGTGAGCGGGACCGGGATTGAAAGCGGGATCAGAATTTGAATCTACTTAAATCAAGACCGGGTTCAAGTCAAAGACGGGGCCGCGTCCAGGATCGGGAGTGAGACAAATTGGCACCGAGAGCAGGTCTGGAATCGGAACGGAACGGGATGGCGACCGTAAACATATTTTGATCGTAATCAGTCGATATATAAGATGAAGGAATTCATTCTGTCTATGCACGCGGAGCTGCGGGAAGGATCTAGTTTATAAACATGAATGTGTAACGTAAAGTATTGCGTTAAAAGTATAGTTTCTTCTTCCAAAGAGCCATATTTGCGCCTAATTTATCTTTTGCTGGAATTAACTGTAAAAACAACCAATTATATGAATAGGTTTTTAAAGACGATTTTCATTTCAATATTTATTTTATTGTGTCTCGGAACTAACGTTACTTTCAATATACGTTAATGGGAGGAGTGTGCGTTCATAAGTGAACATCCACTTATATATCGGCATAACATATAAGTTAGAATTCATTAAACACACTGTCTTTTAGGACCAGGATCGAATTGAGAGCCGGGTGGCCGATGCGGGCGAAGTCGCGGGGGTAAAGCTAGTTTCGCATAAAGTTCGTAAGACCGGCGCTTTTGTACGAAAGTTTTTGGGATAATAAAGAGTAAGCACACATATGATGTAAGACTTCTGAGTTTGAAATATATTATTTTGTTATGCTTTATACTTTATACTGCTTGTAGTTTGTTTTGTTCATCTGTGGCAGAGGATCATTACATCAAAAGAGCACATTAAGTATATCTTAATTTATTAAAACGACTTCAATTTTGTTTTTTTTATTGCCCGTAATTAAAAAACTTTAATATTTATAGAATAAAAATGGACACCTAACTTGGAAGTTTTGTTAAAATTTAATTATAAATTGGTAAAGGAACTATAACTTTTTCCGCAATCTCAATTTTCGTGTCTCATTTTTAGACAATTTGGAATATCCTACAAAATTTCATTCTTTGGCACAGAAATTTAAGGGTTCAACGTAAAAAAATCTGAAATACATATTGTTTTATTTGTAATATCTTAACAATACAGAAAAATCGGGACCAATGTACAAGTTTTCACTACATCGTTGGGGGTTGAATTTTCAAAAAGCGTTTATTATTGCTTGCCTCGTCAATTGCCCAAATTTTTTTGTGTTTTAAAATTACTTGTTTTGGCGCTACAGTGATGAGGCAATAGAATTTCTCACTATATAAGATATCTATGCCTTTTTTCATTTTATTATTCATTTTACTTTAGTCGCTTATGTTTATTGAGATGGGTAATAATATTCTATCGCAAAAACTGAAATAAACAAGATACTTATTTCGTTGTGAGGGTATATATTACTTACCTTCGGAATAGCAGCAGTAACGGCGGCGGCAGCGGCGGGTGCTGCAGCGCCTGCTGCAAGGAACAGTCGGGCGTGCGTAGCGGCCACCCGGCGACGCAGGCGCACCAGCAGCACCACAAAAGGAAACGCATGAGTGTGGAGATAGCTGTCATCGGAGCGGAGTACGATGAAACACTGCGCGTGCGGTGGTCGACGGCACTTCGTCTGCACCCCGAGCACGCGTCGCATGCGCATTCGACGTGACCCGCTGACCGGTGCGCCGACACCGTTGCCCGTTCGCGGCGTACGTTGCTTTTCCTGCCCAGTTCGGACGCCGCACGTCCGTTTATACTGTGTCGCTTATGGTGTAACGTGAGGTTTAGTTTGTTGAAATTAACATAAGCTTGGAGGATCTACACCTTACATTAAATTGGGAAAGCTACTCAGATATAAGGGGTATATTGGCAGTTTAACATAATTTAGTCAAGGGGATGGCAGAACAGTGACCTATGGGTCGGTGGAGTCGTAGGGGGCGGACGAGGGCCATTCAATCTCTAGATGAAGGGTGTCGAGGGCGTCGGCATTCGACTTAAAGAACAAATGCGGTGGCGCGGGGGATGTGTCGGCGGATCCAGGAGGTAGACGCACCGATAGCAAACCCTGCACCCGCTGTACTAAGTATTCGAGCAGTGGGCCCAGCCGCGACAATCCATTGTCGGCCACCAGCACCTTCAATGGAACCTTGACGTAATCGTCGCGCTCCGGCCGCAGTGCGTATACCGTAAATTTTAGTCGCTGCGGAGTGTTCGCCGCTCCTGCTGTCCAGGTCAATCCTAGTGCGAAGAGCGCGAGCGCCGGCCACGACAACATGGTGCACAGTGCGGCCGCATCCGTCGGCACCCGCCCGACCAGTTCCTGACGGCCCAGTAAGAGGTCGCTTCTAACGGGGCTCCGCAAAAAAACAGCACCGGTTCGCGCCGCTCTCTCTATGCGTTATATCTACTATCTAAGTACACAATACAGCTTGCCGTAGAACGCCATCACCACACACGGCGCACGCGCAGCTGGGCAACACTTACTCAGAAACCTATTGACATGAACGGCACTGGGATGACTATCGATTATAAATGAAAACACAAGTTTTACATTTAAAATAAATGGAAAAAATACAATTCTTAGATTTTTCTTAACAAAGAAGATTTGCTAAATAAACCTAGTAAACAAAGGTCTCAGTTACCGTGTCTGCCGGCTGCGTGCGGATGTTTGATTTCAACTATTTTTTGTATCTGTGTTATTCGATTTCAAAGTAAAAAGTACTTCTAGCGTAATTTCTCTCAAGTAATGCCCCGTAAGCAAGAGAAGAGAAATCCTATTCAATGTTACACGGGCATACAGAATATCGCATTTATAAAATAGTGCACTTTTTTTTTATATAAAATGTATATTAAAAACGAAACACTTTCAAAATAATAATCAGTAATGGAATATTGCTTGTAATATTCGAAACTTGACAATTAATAAATATAAACACATCAATAAAGTAGTTGTCTGCAAAAAAAAATATACAAATTTGAAATAAACTAAGTACGCATGTCGCAAATATATATTATTATGTACTTTGAGCTCTGAATAAGCAACCCTAGTTATAAGCTATTGGACATCATCAGTTACACCTAACAATCTTATAGATTTTCTTGAACAAGTGTTTGTTTATGACAGATAAACATTACGGAGCAAATACAGTCGAAGCTCATAAGAGTGGTTAAACGTCTCCATTGGTTGTTGCTGTTATTACAGATTATTAAACTGTTATTAAATTAAAATATTACTAAGCTAGTATTGAACTTTTGTACAATCTCTTCTATTGCCATTGTAATGTTTTACTATTCTGATAAAGTGCAGATTTAAGAAATAAAAGCTGTGTAATTTGTGTTCATCTAAGCAGTATTAGAGCAGTCTAGATATAGTGCTCTAATAATGTTTTATAGTTTGCTTATGGTATCAACGTGTACTCGTCGTCAGATATTAAACAGTCATTTGTGCTACTTGGGAGGCTTCAATGGGATCATCATATTGTAAGTTGGCGAAAAAGCTTAGCTCTGCCGCTTGTACAGTTAAATAATACGAAAATACGACATCAAAATCGATAGATTGGTCTATTTTGGCTGTTTTAATAGCAACCTCAGATTTCGTGTATATCTTAATAGTAAACTTAAGGAAAATGGAACCTTAGCTCTGGCATCTCAATTCATATAACTGTATATGTAAAAAAAATAATATGTTTAAGAGCAATAGTGATCAACATAAAATCAGTACAAAAAATAAAAATAAACAGTGTTTATTGTTACTCGACTGTGTGAAGACGCGAACTCGTTCAAGGGGCTCTGTGTGTGTTCAATGAGGTCCCTGTGGACATTTAAGATTTATCCTGACATAAATTTAAGTGCATTATTAAATAAACATTCGGTAAAAAAGGATATAATAACATTTCCTAATATTTCGAAGACCAATATACATATCCAGTTTTATTTCAATTATTTATTGGCCTTTTTTTCTTATAATTTGTCCGTGCTAAATTTTTAAACACCTTCAGTCTTGTTAGCGAGACTATGACAAATCTATTGACGTTAAACCATCGAATATGGATCTTAGGTCCAAAACACGTGGTCGGGTTTCAACGATTTTTGTTATGGATGTTAAAGATCAGAAAAACATAGTCAGACGGAGCATTGCTAAACAATGAACTGACCCCTTAAAATATGTAAACTAGTTATAAACGTACATACTCACTCATGCTTCTCCTAAGTTAGTTTATTGACTAACATTATGCTGTTAATTTTGCCAGATTCGGGTTGTTAACGTTGAGTTAGTTACATAGATGACCGTGATTATGTAGGTCCTTGGTCCGTCGCTGTGCATTGCTTCGGCCGATACTTATTGATATGTAACCCGTGCACCTATTTTTTGCGTCCACGGTTCTTGCATCAACACATTCACAATCTCGTATGACTGAAAACATGAGAAATATCAATAATCTAAATTTAAAATGGATCGTTGCTAAATGACTACGCTGGTCGCATTTGAATATTTTTCTGTTTCAGATATTTGCAATTTCTGAAAAAATGGCGTAATGTAGCTCAGATTAATGGGTTATTTGCTACCATTTTTTCTGAAAATGTAAGTCGTATGATAGCTACGTAAATTATTACCACTATTTTTAGGACATTTCGCTGGTTGTATCCATTGTATGTCTAGTGGCCAACCTAAATTTCTACAACCTATGATCCTGGATCACTTGTGATCTCCGATGACCCACAACATTTACCGTTCAAATTGTTAATCCATCTAGTGGCCATTCACACAGTGCGATGACTGCCTCATGGTTGCTATTGCAAAAAAAAAACATTTTTCTCCAACAGTTATTTGTTTTATGGACGAAATGGCGTACTCCGTTGTGAATGCAACATGCTGATTCGTAAGCTGTGTCGGCTATTTTAGTACTTCTATGGATTTAGTAACAGCAGATTATGTCCTGTACATAATTTTTACATAAACACAGTGATTTAATCGTAAGAACATCTCAACAAGTCGATGTAGTTAACACCGGCACTAACAAAAAAAAGTTGTCTTTGCATTTGGCTAGATCGACCTATGGTTATGTACTTCGATGCACCGAATCCGAATCTGAGGTTCGTTTGGCCAGTACAGTTCCAGGTTTGAAGTGGATTTCAAAAAAACACCAAAAATCGTTAAAAATTGGAAACAATTGCAATTATACAAACGAAAACATTTTTCTTAAACCAGATCAAGTATGTTTCTTATGTATTTTGATGTGCTGAATTTGAATTCGAAGTTGGTTTAGGTCATTAACCCTTCAAATTCAAAGTGGATCGTAAAAAATTGATGAAAATAGCTAAAAACTGTGAAAATTGCACTTATCCAAACGAAAAAAATTTTCTTGAACTAGATCAAGTACATTTCTTATGTAATTCAATGTGCTAAATTTGAATTTGAAGTAGATTTAGCTCGTTAACCCTCCGATTTGGGAGTGAATCGCGAAAAACCGCTATCAACCGCTTAAAAATCAAGATAAATTGCAGTTACTCGTTGTTTTTTCTTTTGGTAAGTATTCTTCATGCTCGGAACTTTCTTCTTTGGAGACATCGTCAACTTGTATTTCTTCTTCTACCACATCCATTTCTTCAGTAGTTAGAATTTTATCCACAACCACTGTTTTCTTTGGCTTCACAGCTGATGAAACATTGGCGTATTGAATTTTGTTCCTTGTATTCGAGGTAAATCCGATAATATCAATCGTATAAAAATAACAATTTTGTGTACTTGTCGGTGAAGATCAGATCATTATATTTTTTTTTTCTCTCATCGGATTAACATTATCGTAAAATCGATCTGCGATTTTGTTCTGAATTAAATTTCCCACAAACGTAACAAAACAAATCTGGACTTTTATTACATAGATTGGAGTTATTTCTTGTAATATTATACTCTTCAGAAGCCAAGTTACCCACTAATGAAGAGCTGCGTCACTTGATGACGACGCCTGCGACGTCACCCTGACCAGATCTTGATACTGGGTTTTCGAATCCCTTCATCATAAAGTACTTATCACTTGTACTTGTTTCTTGTTACTGAAAAACTTGATCAATTTTAAAGCAAACATCGCGTATTTGACAGTTTTGTTCCAAAATTTAATGACCTCAACTTACAACTATAAAGGGGACAGCTTCAATTTAATAAAAACAAAGAATGTAATTTCAGCTTTTCTTGGTAAATTGACATTTATGAAGGAAAATATTGGTTGGCGCGAATTTTCAGTTTTAAAACTTATCGCAGGTAGAAAGAATGCCTTGATGAAGATATTCAGGCATACGTTCAACATTTGATTGTCCTGCATGATGATTTTAAATTAGATTTGAAGATATACTGTCGATGGAAATATCACCATGGATCATAAATCCATTTGATGAAACAGAACTGGAGAATGTGATATTACAAGAGGAGCTAATTGAGCTTAGCATTAATGAGAAGCTGAAAGTGACATTTAAAAGAGGGTATCAAAAATATTGGTTGCAGGCAGAAATACCCGAAAAATATCCTGGACTGTGGGGAATTGTGTAAAAGCTTCTGATAGCGTTTCCCTCCTTATATCTCGTCGAAAAAAGTTTTAGTGCCGTTACAAACTTAGTAACAAAAAAAGGAGCAGATTGAATATTACGAAACTCAAGTCAAATATTGATAATTTGCTGTCAATCCATCAAGTACATCCCTCTGATTAAAATTATATTTTTTTCTTGAAATTGCCATTGTAGAAATACATTAGGTTATAAGTGTTTAATTTTAATTATATTGCGACTGTTATAACAATAATAATTAATAGTGTAATAACTTATGTACTTAAATTTAAATAAATACCTGCAACACAAGGAAATATACTATATTTCTTTTTTACCACTCCAAATGGGACGTTTTCTAGATAAAATTTGTGAGAATTGATTGGTTCTTGTGCTGCGAGTCACTGTAGATTTCAAAAAAGTAAAGTTGGATGGAGTCACTTTTTCGATTGGCCAACTTTGCTTTTCTGACATCCACTCACAGCACAATCAATTTAAATTAAATTGAAAATTTGTTTAGCCGACTTTATTATTAAATAATTAATCCTATTAAGCAATCAATTCTAACCTTTTTTTTCGAAACCTGTTAATTCGTCGTTAAAACTCAGCCACAACGCAAGTTTCCATAGATAAATCTAATCTTCGCTTTTTTTTTTCGAGATTTAGAAATTGGTAGTGATGTAGCTGCAGGGGGTCCATCGGATCCAGCAAAATTTCAAAGTGGTCTATGAAACAAAAGAGTTTGGGGACCTCTGACCTAAATCAACTTCGGATTCGTATTCAGCACATCAAAATATGTAAGAAACATATTTGATCTGGTTTAAGAAAAATGTTCCATTTGCATAATTTCTATTGTTTCAAATTTTTAGACATTTTTAGTGCCTTTTTTTTTGCAATTTGCTTAAAACCTGTCCGGGTCACACGGACCTCAAATTCGGATTCAGCGCATCGAAATGCATAACCCTAGTTGCGAGTGTCAAATGCACAGACAACTTTTTTTTTGTGTCAATGTAATCTCATTCGATATTGAGACCAATTTATTTATGCAATAAATTCTAAAAAAATCGGCTTTAAAATGCCGTTAAAAAATAAACCCACGTTTATAAACATATTATTCTCTGTTAGGACATAATTTTAATAGCACGTTTTTTTTTATTTACCGTCTAAACATAATTTTATAATTCTTACTCAACAACTGTGTACTTAATATGAATTATTAATGCTGTTATTGTAGTGACATAAAGTTCAGCGGTCATCATCTCACATTTTAATTGTTATTATGACGAAGGTAGCCGGCATCAGAGGTATTATTCCTATCAGGGTTAGTCTATTGACATTAAAAATTTTAAAAGTACTCAACAACGTTAGAAATAAGATATCAGAAACATATTGTGAGCTATTATTTTAATGTTCATTCGATATACTGACAGATTTATTATCAAAAGAAAAGACGAAACGTAACTAAGCATTTGTAAACAAAACATGATTTTCAGCAGGAGCGCTGCATTTTGATTTGGAGTTCGGCTTAATTTATGGAATTGTAATTACTGTTTTTGGTAAGCAGTTGCTAAAGATGGATGGCTTCCGTTGCGCTGTACACGCTCTTGCTTTGTGTGAAATTTAGAAATGTAAATTAAGCTGTTGAGTGTATGTCGTTCCGGCCTACGAAGTGGTTCGTCGCGTTAGAAATCCTATTTCTGTCTTGGAATTAATTCGGCGATTGTGAATCTTAGAAGTAAGCCAGAAGTATGGTATTTGCAGTGGGTATAAAAGAAATTTTTAGCAAAAAGAGATCAACAAATTAGTTCAAAAATTTACCCGAAAAAAATTAATTGAGTCCTAAGCGACTGAGTGTACTTTTTGCACTAACACATAACTAAATCCAAAGTAATTACAAAATTTAAATTGAATTAGTTATCTGAACATTATTATTAAAGATCTATTCAATAATACCTTACTGATAGATTTTATTGTCATTCATTTTTTTTCTTAATCTTAATAAAGCATCTAGCGGACACCGACTTCGATGGTGTCATAGTTTTAGGGACACAGGATCAAGACTAATTTATAGATGGCTAATAGGTGAATCAGACCAACGGTTATGAAGTGTTGTTTAAGAACGAACACACATATATACATAATTATATGTTTCCTTTTGCATTTGTATATATTTTTTATCATTTACTTGTTTTCGCATTGTGCTATCTGTAAAAAATAAGCTACGTAATCAAAATGGCTGCCACACTTTTGGCGCAGACGCTGAGAACATTGCTTTACAGAGGACTTTAACCCCAGCGGTACTCGTTACGAACGTTTGTTTCTTATTTTACTCGGTTTTTAATGTTTTGTAACAAGAAGAGAACTAATGTAATGACTTCGTCGTCCGTCTGCTTATCTTGAGTACCTACCCGCTTGGTTTGGACTTGGGTACAAAACTCATAAATTGATGTATAGGCAGGAGTCGTTGGCTATTCACTGATGCATTATTTTAAAAGTGTTTTAACTTTGAATATTGTAATCAAACGGTTTTATTTAGCTTGACCTGTTTATTTATTTGTTTGGGTCAAATTTAGTAATTGAAATTTTACCCCTTTGTAGTTGACGGATTGATCTGAAATTTGGTATACACCTTTAGTTCGGATGAAAGTATAATTTAATATATTTTGTATTATTGTAAATCCAACATGGCCGCCTACAAAATGGCAGATTACATATTTATTTTTACAACCTCCTCAATATGAGTGTCAAATGAAAGAGCTTCACTATTAAAACATAGTTCATTATGAAAAAAATACAAATCCAAAATGGCCGCCGCTAGAAAATGGTAGATTATATATTTTTTTCACTGTCCCCTCAATAAATGGGCATCAAATGAAAGGGCTTAACATTAGTCAAGTGGGGCGCCTTAAATTTCTATCAACAGTAAACTGCTGATGTCTCAATGCTATTTACATACTCGGGTTGTATACACTACACCATACGATTTCTTTTTTGATCAATACTCTAAATTGATGAGAAGAATGGTGTGAATTTTGAAATGGTGTGAAATGTGTGGTTGCGTACCAACATACAATATTAAAAACTATATGTTTGTAAAAAGTGTTTATAAAAAAGAAAGAAAAATATTAAAATAGAACTAAAATAATAATGAAAACACATTTCTTGTAGGAGAATCCTCATTTTTTACTTTATTTTATTTTTAATATTTATTTTTATAGCAATTACATATAATAATATTTACTATTGTCTACATACAATACAATTCATTGCCATTATTACAATCGAGCAAAAATGCAAAAAAACATGGAGCTTGTATGGGGTCCCCTTTAATTTTCGAGTATATATTTTTTATTATTTGTCATAGCGACAATGGATATACATACTTTGTGAAAGTTTCAAGTGTCTGCCGCCTGTCGGTTCATGAGAATTCACGATTCATTCATGATCCATGAATGAATGATGAATTTATTCTCAGTTCATGAAATATAACTCGCTGACAGCAGACGGACAGACGGAAAAACACATGGACAGCAGAGACTTAGTA
The DNA here is from genome assembly GCA_005406025.1 of Eumeta japonica. Taxonomy (NCBI): domain Eukaryota; kingdom Metazoa; phylum Arthropoda; class Insecta; order Lepidoptera; family Psychidae; genus Eumeta; species Eumeta japonica. The sequence continues at coordinate 128,611 of BGZK01000819.1, read as the reverse complement.
ATGGGGTTCCGTTGAAACCCTTTGTGTATGGAACCCTAAAACAATTTTACTCGCAGATACTTTTCTTTATAATAACTGTAAATGCTAGGTAGTTGTGAACTCAATCATTGAACGCATCCTTATCTGAAACTTTTGCATTTTTTTTTATTTTTTGAAGAATTTTAATTTAACTTTTTGGTCTCGAAGTGCTCGAAGTAAACTCGTTCAATAAATTTACTGTCTCAAAATCATTATTCTTATTTTTCAAAATATTGATGTGAATCTGAAATGATCCTATTAATAAAAAGTACATATGCATGCTTTCCACAACTATCAGAGAATAAGAGTTATATATAAGATATATTATTGAGGATTTTCAAAGTAAATCACAAATTGTTTTCTGAGAATACAAAGAAACGACATTTAAAGTTCACTAATATCGCCTTCTCAATTATATTCATTAACTTGTCTCTCTACAAGTTTTTTATAACAATAAATTGCACAAAATAATCTGAACGTTATCCGCCATTGAATCGCGCGTCACTCCGAGCGCCCTGTACCAAATTCAAATTAATGAAATGTCATTTCATTACATATAAATTAAAGACAAAGAAAAGAGAAAGAATGTTAGTGTTCAACCAGTTATCTCGAAACCAAATACTGAAATATTTAAATGTTATTTCTTTTACTTAAAACGAGTTATACCAACTTACTGCAAACTTGCAGGTTAACGTCTTTTTAGGGTTCCGCAATAGACAAAGAACCCTTATAGTTTCGTCATGACCATCCGCCCGTCCCTCTGTTTGTCTACTGTCTGTTTGTCTGTCTGTCTGTCCGTCCGTCTATCTGTCCGCGACTTAACTCTTCAGTTATAATTTGATATGGCTAGTTATGCCGATAGCCGTAGAATTAAATAAAAAAAATAGGGTATCACGTGATGTGAGGTATCGTTGGATAACTTATTTAAAAACATTGCGGGTCCGTGAAATCCATTTTTTGATTTAGGGATCCGTTTACGAATTATTAAGTTTTACAGTGCTAATTTTTATTAGACTCAAGGATCCCCCCATAAGATAAATAATTATTTTTAGAAATGTAGAAAAATTCACGAGAGAAGCATATGTAATAATGTCAAAAGGTAAACTATTACGGATAAGAGGGCTTTTTATAAAGCCTAAACTTATGTTAACGACTAATAATTGACCAACTCATAAAATATACTTGAAGTAATAATAAGCGAAATTTCGTAAAAAATCCTTTGAAAATTACTTAAATAATCTCGGTGGTTTATATAAAATGGATAGTAAATATATAATTTTATGAACCATGTAAATTTATAGACATGTGAAATTATATAATTCACAACTCCCGTCCTATGTGGGTGCGTTCTTAGACGATATTAGCCGTTAAGCCGTGAACTCAATTCATAAGTTCATAGTATCAAACAAAAAAAATATGTGACGGCAACTATTGAACCCTACAATGCACGTGGCCCGACACGTACTTGGCCGGTTTTTCCATTTTATTTTTTTCAGAATGTTGGAAAAAGAAAAGAATCCTTCATATAGTTTACATTACAGTTAAATTCATAGTCTGTTTATTAAATTGCATTAAAAGTAAAAAAAGTAAGGAATTATCTTTTGTAAAAAAAGTAAGAATTTTCTTAAATTAAGACGATCATACGTTCAAAGGAGATATTTTCTATGTCAAGAGAAGATCGAGATGCAGTATCTACATTAGCTATGTCGTATCCCGTTTGCTTAACTCCCAACGAAAAGAAAAAGTATCTTTTACGGTTTATTTATTTTTGGGAATATAAAAATTACAGTCATATCAAATAGAGGTTAGATCGGATGAATGTAGCGCAGGTGACGGCGTCGACCCGCGGAGCGGCGCGCGCGACTGCTCCAGCACGTAGACGCCGCCGCCCGGCAGCGTAAACACTACACCTGGCGCCGCAGGTGCTCCGTGCTGCCATGGGTAGCGTGGATAGTGTGGGTATTGTGGATGTTGCGGGTAATGTGGTTGATGCGGGTATTGCGGTCGCTGAGGGTATTGGGGATGTTGCGGGAATTGTGGGTGCTGTGGATATTGAGGATATTGCGGATGTTGCGGGTATTGAGGATCCTGCGGTTGTTGCGGTAGCACTTCTACTTCGTCGTCGAGCTCCAGGGTCTCCAGGCGCGCTCTCGTCGCTCCCGTAAATCTAGTCGATGTCAATAGGTTACTTTGAACATCTTGAAGATTCCCAATGTTAGATTCTTGTGAGTGTTGCTTCTGACTCCGTTCAGAATCAGTTCCTGGTGACAGTTGTTTAGGTGATGAGTCGTGATATACAGGCGATGCGGAGGGAGAGTTGAGCCCCGCAGCGCAGGCGCAACTTCCGACACACAACAATAAAAGGAACATCTTCTTATGAGTGAGTCACACTGTTTCCTGTCGACGTTAAAAAAGGTTATTAGCTGTCTGTTAGAAGTAGCTATAAAATTGTCACCTTTAAGAGTTTCGAAAATATCTCCGTAGATATATATCGAACTTGAGCTCAAACTTTTGATGTTGGGAAGATTCCCTATCCACAATTTTTGGTGTTCGGTGCGGATCAGTTTAATAACAATTTAAGATTGTAATTTCAAAAATATAAATTCAACTATAATTTAATTTGTGAATTGTTGACATTTTCGTAATAACATTGATATGAGTGAGGAAAATAATAGTAAATTATGCTTTAGCTCATAAGAGCCGAAATGTCAGCACAAAGCATCTAACATAATATATTTTTTTCTTTAACTGCCGTCAATTACATCATTCTAATTCTAATAGCGTTCCAGAGCAGCCTCCGCCTTTTCTTATAATTAATCTTAAGTTAAAATTATTTAATATTTTTCTTTATATTCTAAATGCACCGTCCGCAATCATTTCATACGAGGGCTTGCACCTTGAGCCGCACGCCGGCCCCGCGTGCACCGGCGCCGGGGGTGGCCGGCGGCGCCCACGTGATGTCACCGACGTGGCAACAACGCCCGGGACCGATGACCAGCGCGCTCTTCTCAGCTCAAGGCGCGGATCGAGCGTTTTAATTTGACTTAAGTTAAAAACTTATTGGTCAATTCGAAGTCCGGATTCCTTCTGACTTAAGGCCGCGCTCTCACTCACCGAGCCACCACCGCTGCTCCTCCATTGACGTTAGTGTAGTAAATGTTTATGCGCATGTTGCACTATTTATGCGCTTACCCAAAAACTACACATCCCATCTACATATATAAAAGTAATCTGCCTTGAAATAAGAAATAGGATGTTTATTTATTTATCTATCTATACTATTATGTGAAAATGTACATATGATATTTTTATAAAATTTTGTTTTAAATGTTTATTCCAGGACGCATCTAATCTATATTTATTATTCTTAATTTTTTGCTTTAACTGCAGACAGACAGGCAGATAAATTGTTCGTTTGTTTGTGCGCACTAATCGCGAATGGATTGTAATATTTTTTTTATAGAGAATGTCTTCAATAACTTTGATTCATCCGAATACTATGAAATTAGCAGTATATTGTGCATACGAACGAAAAGATTTCTGGAAAAAGAAACGTTTGTACGCACTTATTTCCGAACCGAATTACTGAACTGATTCTAAAAATTCCTTCACTAATAAGAAATGCCAGAGCAAAACAAATTATTAATATTTCGAATTGATTTCATTTGTATATTTGTGCTATTACAGATTTTAAAAATTCTGTCACTCATAAAAAGTTACGCTATCATCCCCAAATAATATAGCCCCAGTTTTATTTTGATAAGAATAATTGACCTGGCTTCGACCAATAGGAACTGTGAATGATAGCGGAATCGAAATCGCAAACGGGGCCTGGTCGAGGAGGACGTGGTCCCCATCGCAATAACGAGCAGTATCGAAATCAGAATTGAGAGCGAGACCAGGACCAAAATCGGAACCTACTTAGACTATATGTACATAGTAAATATATGTACATACAGTAAGCAGTACCTCGACGCGATGACGTCGGTGCGTTCGGCCAATTTGATTTCATCTAACGCTTACGGGGCTGTCATTTAGTTCAAAATAGAAATTAGTCAATTAAAATTATAACAAACTACCATTTTATTAACGTTCCCATCGAAAATTATATACTGTTACGCATAGTATTAAATTTTCTCTGAATCGAAATTGAATTAAAAATTAATACTTTTATTTTACACATTAACGATATACATATATAACGCTGTACATTTAATGTGGGATGAACAGAATCGAACGAAACCATGGCGCGATTTAATTTTGATACAACGTTATCTATTGATTTCTGCGAGAAATAACAACATAGTTGATAGGAAGTAGCTACATGAAACTTAAAGGAAATTACTCTATTTTTAGGGGTTCCGTACTTCATAAGAAAAAACGGAACCCTTATAGGATTACTCACGTGTCTGCCCGTCCGTCTGTCACGGTCAATTCGCTCAAAAATTACTGGACCGATTAAGTTGACGTTTGATACATATACGTTATATACTATATTTTTTGTAATCCAAATACAGACGTGTGACCTAAATAAATGAATTTTAAATATGAGAGTCACTTTTGGATATTAAATTAGAAAATTAAAAAAAATGGGAAGTGATCGTGTGACACCTCAAATGACTCGGTTATTTTAGAGATTAGTCCGGACAAATAAACAAATAGTCACATTTTTTTTAATTGTTACATGGGAGTTTGATTAAATGTAAATAACAAAAGGATATTATGATAAATTTTATTTTTTTTATTTCTAAATTATGGACACTGCAGATTAATTTATTTGTATAGATAAATTTAAACGTTCCGTACACTGTACTATACACTTGATTGCCTCATGTTATGTAGTAAATAAATGCAATATATTACATTTGTTACAAATAAACAATCTGTAAATATAAGTGAAACCCGACGTTCGCGACAGCGCGGCGGCGGCACCCCTGACCGCCGCATGGACGAGCTTGCGCAGACGGCTCGTACGCCACGTACGCCTGCCGCCTGATCACAGAGGGCGTTCTTTGGAGTTGAGTTACGTGTTATTTAGAGTAGAGTTACTGTGTTATTTAGAGTTGAGTTACTGTGTTATTTATTTACCATGTCATGATTGAGAGCGTGATGGATCCACACACAAGATGAAAAAATTTGTTCTGTGGTCCACGCGGGTGGAAGCCACATTTATACTATGTATAACTCGACAAGCTCTTGGAGCTGGACAATAACGAGAAGTTTTGGGACTGCCTGCAGGATCTTGCGATATCCAAGCTCTTACATAGGGAATAGGTCTATTTGCACACGCGTGCGACACTTGTGAACTCTCGACTTCTGAATACGAGCGCAGCATTTCTAAAAATTCACCCTTGTATTAGGATCATCAAACGCAGTCATTATACCATAACATTGGAAATCTAACCTGGTGTTTGCTGAGAAACAAAATTTTGTATTATGATAGGGTCGGAGGTGTAATCGTTTCCGATCGGATGTAGAATCGCCGCTCGGCGCGCGCGCGGCCTCCGGCGGCCCCGGGGCGCCCGTGACCCCCGAGTTTCGAATTCGTTACTGATAACTATAGAATTAATATAAAATAAAACATTTATTAATTAGCTCGCTTGTGATTTGAGTTCTTAGAAAGATACTATTTCAGGCATTCGTTAAGAACTGTCGAGCTGTGCCGCTGTACGAGAGGCCGATCCGCACCCAACCTATTCTTTTTGACTAAAAAAAACATTTTTATTGATAGTCTAAAATATAACAGGTCAAAATTTCTTCAATGTTGGTCAAATGATTCCGTTTTCCAGGGTGTTTTTATAAGGACACTTTTGAATTTATTTATATAAAGGTTTAGGGCTCTTACTGAAGGCCAAGAAAGTTGCGAGTGGATTTATAATATTGCAAAACAAACTTTTAAAATCAATTACTTTGAATAAAAGAATCTTAGCTTTAGTGATCTCGTAAGTAAATTTGTAATTCATTAAGATTTTACAAATGGTAAAAGATGTAATTACATATTACGTACGTAATCATGTAATTAGTCAGGACGTCCCTTTTACTTTTATAGTAGAGTAAATGAAAGGGTCTAGGGACTAGGTTTGATTATGAATTTTCCGTCTATTACATTTTAAAAATACAAACTAAGTGGAATTCAGACTTTTCTTTTTTTGGAAAACGGTTTAAAATAAACTTACACAAAATTAATACCATCGTTAAGCAAGTACTTGTTAAAGAAGGGTATTACACAATTTATGAATATTTACCATTTATTATATACAAAAATATACAGCTCAGTTATAGAGAAAAACAGTCACTTGACAACACACCTCACACAACCTACTTCGAACGACGTTATAAACTTTCGATTGCTATGACGAAATTATAAAAACGGACCGAGCCATGCCGAGGCGCGCGGCGGTACTCACCGATGGCGCGGAGAGGAGCGGGCGCTGCCGCTGCGGCTGGGCTAATGCGGCGAGCGCGCGCGCTCCGTCTATATGAGCCCGACTCGTGTCACCGATGGCTCTTCGATTTCCCGCACAAATGCATCATTGGACAACCACATAATTATGTCATCGGAGCTTTCGTCATGGCCGATAACAGAGTTTCATTGTTCTTCATAAAGGACAATGTTGAATTTTACCGTAAACCATTAATCATATCATTTAACATACCACAATAATTCTCTGCTTATTTTATCCTTATATGTATTGAAAATCATCAACTTCATTATATTAAAGCCAGGTAAATGTTTAACCTGTGTTCATCATACTTAAAAGAATATGTAATACTAGTAATACTATAAATGTAAAATTTATATGTTTGGATGTTTGTTAGTCAATCAATTTTTAACAGCTGAATAGAATTAGCTGTGATATAGCTAACCGATAAAAGCTCGTACAGAATAACATATACTCTACAATTTACAAAGATATTAACTTTTATTCGCTACTTCGCTTGCGTGATCGTAGAACCAATTCCTTATTTATGGCGATTGGTTAATGATAATAACAATGTTCAAGAGAGGTTTATATGTACAAAAGAGTAAACTGACTGAATGATATATCAACGCGCAGCCCAAAATCTCTCAGCTAACTGTATATTTCAAGTCTTTAGTCGCAGTAGGGGTCTAGAGACTTGAAATTTTGTAGAAATTTCTGCTAGACGAGAGCTAAGATAGGATTTTAGGAAATTCAACCCCTAAGGAGGAGATAAGAATGAAATACAGTTCTATGAAAAATCGAAACGGTTGAAGCTGTAGATGACAAACTTAACATTTTAATTATTTATACAAATAAAGAAAAAAATACACATTATTTTAAATTAACCCGGAAGGAGGTAAAATAGGCGATACAATGTTGTATTCAAATCGAAACCACTGAAGTTATTTACTTCAAATTTTGTATTTTAACTAACCAATATTAAGAAAAAATAACGACATACATCGTCCTCAAGAGTAACCATTACAGGGAAGAGGGCGAACCGCTGAGGAATTGGTAACGAAGCATATGTTTTAGCTGCTTATTACAAAGAAAACAACAACGTGTAACGCTATTATTGTGAAGAAGTAGCTCTAAGAGTGTGAAATACGGGATGAAATGTTTTATGCAAAATTTAAACCGCTATGCATATTTCGTCCGTGTCTTTTTGCGTACTTAAACCATTTATTCGTTTACTTTGAAGCTATCCATATGCCATACGCACGAACAAGAAAATTTTGGAAAGAAAACTTGCTTCATCTTCGTATTTCTGCCACTAAAGATTCCAAAAAATTTTTCTTTCATAGAAATCTACACTATTCCTGAGTAATATAGTCCAAATTTTGTTTTGTTTGTACTAGCATTTGCCACGTATTGATTCAAATCAGAACCGTAACCGGTAGCAGAATTGAAATTGCATATGGGATGAGAAATAGAATTTGAACGTCGAGACCGTGATCGAAATGGCAAATGAGATCAAAATCAAAATCGAGTATGGGAATAAATTTAGAATGAACGAATCGGAATTAGAATCAGTATTGAGATCAATATTTAAAGGGCGACCGGATCGAGGATGAAATCCGAGTTTCTTTAGATCAAGACCGAAATCGGAATCAAAAGCAGTGCCAATATCGGAATCGAGAATAAAAGAAATTGTCTTGGGTGTAGCACCGGCGGCCTTAATATCTAAACGAAATCGATTACTGATTTCGCATGATTTTAAAATTATTTTAGTAATTCCCAAGCTGATATTTCGAAATGCCAATTGTCTTTCTATTAACAGTATTGCCTCTACAATGAAATCACTAAATTATCAAAATGGAATTTAATCGAATATTTGAATTCAAAAACCGTTAGAAATCGCGATTTCGCAATTATTCCAAAATTACGCTCTCAAACCGAAGACTATTAATCATTAAAATAATGCATGGATTTGTATTTACATTTCATTCATTATTATTACGAGCATTCTTTGATTGATGATATTTTAGGTTTTTGTTTCAGCTAATCTAAGGTTTACTAAACAAAGATAGTTTAATAAATTTATTTATTGTTATAAACAAAACACATATTTTGGTATTTCGCATATTTGTCTGCTGACGACTTATGAAGTCAGAAACTTTGAATAAAAATGAAGACTGAGTAAACAGCAGTTGGATCCTATGTATTTCTTAGTAATAATTTAAACGATCTGGCTTGTGGCTTGGCTAATGGCCGCAGTCGTAAACGGTGACTATGCACTGAGTCAGAGCGCGTGGCAGCGACGCCGGCTCACACGCCGCACTACGCCACAAACTACAAAAATGTAAACACCACGCTGTAAGCGTAAAGCGTTATTCGTGCGTACAAATCAGAATCGTGTAACTCTCATATTTGTCAATTTCATTTAGAGAGAAAAGATGTGATCACTTTTCTCTCGCTTTCCTGCAACCTGTCCGGGTGAAGTGCGGAAGTGCGCGCTATTTGATTTGGCCGATGGGCGCGGGCGGAGCCAGAGTTGGCCGTCAGATGATACCGACCCATTTTCCAAGAGTGTGACTGGTAGTGTCAGTCGATGTCTCCAACCGTACTATTTAAATAATATTTATACGACCTTTTTGGCTCTTGTACGATGTACGATCCAGTATTTGATATAATTAGCGACCTTTTCAAATATACTGATCCTCATGAAAAAATTATAAAAAATAATATCAAATTACATTTATATTGCCGATATTAAAATAAAATAACTAATTTTTTAGAAGCCTTAGAAGAGTTGTTTTAATCAAGGTTTAGATAATCACTCTTTGTTTATGTGTAATTTCTAAAAAAACTTATTATTTCAATTATATTAGATCGGGGAAAAAGTGTTTTTGTATTTTATAACTAAAAAGTTGCAGCTTTGGTTGTGCTGTTATTTTTGACTAGTTTTGATACTATTAAATAGATGACATTTTTTAAAAAGGAAAATAAAACTGTGTCCCACCATTTTTCTATTCTTTTTCTGTCCACCAATATAAATAAATGTAACATAGAAATTCGATATTTTTTAAAAGTTTTGTTGCAAAAGAGAGAAAAATGCGATAACAATTTGTGGAAGCGAAAGAATGTTTAAAGACCTAATACAGTGTCGGTAAGAGTAGCGTAAAACTGATTCAAGTGTTTTCAGTCCAGTAATTTTGATGTCAAAGATGAACCTCACTTTGATAAACCTGTTACGGATAATATCGATGCCATTTTGGAAAAAGTAGAGCAAGATCAGCATATTAGTTCTTACGATATAGCTGAAGAGGTGGTAAATGACCACAAAACTTATTTATCCCATTTGAAAAAAGCTGGATATACAAAAAAGCTCAATACGTGGATTCCACATGAGCTCATTGAAAGAATCTAATGAATCATGTACTTATTTACGATTCTCTATTGAAACGCAATGAAAACGAACCGTTTTTGAAAAGATTGATTAGTACTGATAAAAAATTTATTATCTACGATGAGAACGAGTAAAAAAGATCATAATCTAAAGGCAAGCAAACTCCACAGACTATAGCGAAACCCGCAATAACTCGCAATAAGTTGATGTTATTTGTATGGTGGAAATAAAAGAGAATTATTCATTATGAGCTTTTACCGCCCAGATAAACCATTGATTTGGATTTCTACTGCCAACAGCAGATAAAACTCACGCAGGAAATAGAAAGAAAAAACGGCCGGAATTGATCAATAAAAAGGATATGGTTTTATTACCATGATAACGTCATGCCAAACATATCTTCAGCTACTTAGAAAATATTGTGAGAGTTTGGTAGGGTACTGTTAATTCGTCCATGATATAGCCCTGACCTTGCACCCCCAGATTTTCACTCGTTTTAGTCTCTTCAGATTTCTTTGAGTAATGTTAGGTTAATATCAAGAGAGAACTGTCCAAACTAATTGTTGCAGTTTTTTGATTAGAAGTCCTAAAATTTCTACAACAATTGGAATATGTCACTATCTATAACAAGCAACAAACAACAAGCTTTTTAACAAAACTACCAGAAGGTTTATACCTAAACATAGCCTGTGCGGCTTATGCAGGGGCACACGCACACACGCACCCGGAGTCCTCGAGCTGCTGTTTGTCTCAGTCGCTAATCCTTCTAGGGATGGCAGAATTCTTCTACCGTAGCCTTCCTACCCCAAAACCTCGATATCTCTTTGAGCTTCCATCTATCCTACTTCCTATCTCTCCTGCTCCCTCTAAAACTCACAAAATTTAGTGTTCGCGGAAATTAAAAAATTACTACCCCACAAGAGTACTGGCATTGCCAAAAAATCCCTCCACGGGCTAGGCCCGAGCAGTCCCATTGTATCCTGTGGAGGACAGATTTCTGTACCGGGGCATTGGGAGCTCTAGGTTCGATTGCAGTGACGAGGTTCGCCACCTGTCACGCCTAGTTGCCCGAAGAGGCGAAATGAGGACTTGAGAAGTCCACTTCGGTACTTCGAATGTATGTGGAAGTATGAATGATAAAGTCAATGATGTATGCCAATCGATGAAAGATAAGCGACTGGATATTCTATGCATGAATGAGAATAAAAGGAAAGGTAGCGGTGGAGCCTTCAAACGTGGATCCTTCGAGACTTATTGGTCTGGCTTTGATCAAAGCCAACGAGGATACCACGGTGTTGGCTTTATCCTATCAGAAAGATTATCTGATTGTGTAAATGTTAACGAATGTATGAGCCAAAGCTTGGCTCCTGAGCTCCGAGTTACATTTTTATTGATACGGATTTTTCTAGGCGTATACGCTCCAGATGTGCCCAAACAGCTAAAGGAACGGGAGGACTTTTGGACTGATGTGAGGAACATATTAGTGAAATGTGATAGAAACGAAAGTATAATAATATTAGGTGATTTTAATGGCTGGGTGGGTGTATAAAGGGATGGATATGAGAAAGTCTTAGATAAATTTGGAGATGAAAGAGTGAATGAGAATGGTGATTGCCTTCTTATACTGAGTCAAGAGTTTAACTTTTGTGACAAACACTATGTTTGACTACTGAACGATACGCTCATATACTTGTCGCAGAGGAAAAGACAAAAGCATAATGTGCTTCATAATTGTGATGATCGGTCGAGAAGCAAAGTTGTGGATACTAGAATGTACCATGGCGTCAACTTTGGTACAGAGCACTTCTTAGTGGTCTGTTGAATTAAGGCTTTATACCAGCGTTGGCGACACCATCCAAAAATAGTAATTACGGAGCTAGAACAAATAAAATTTAGTAAGCTTCAGGATCGGAATGTAAAAGATGAGTATGTAGAGCGACTTAAGGATAGTTTGGGTGAAATCAAACAGCATCATCATTATCAAACGTCTGCAACTTGACAAATTATAGAAAGCGACGAAATCTGTATTAGTAGATGAACCAAAAGAGGTATGTGTGGTGAATAAGAGAACAAATGTTAATAAGCAAGATAGTGAATGGTGGAATTTCGAAGTGAGGAAAGTAGTCATTGACAAGAAGAAAGCATGGCTGGACTTATTGTTCGCAAAGGCCAACCACAGAGTGCAAAGAAAGGACATCTTGAAAGATAAGTTATAAGATGCTGAAAGAAAGTATAAAGATGTAAAACTGCGAGGTAAATAATGTGTGAAAGAAGAAGAATTAAATAAAAGAACGATAAAAAATTGATAAAATTATGAAAGCACTAAAACGTATGAAAGTTTGGAAAGCTGCCGGATATGATAGTCTCGTCAGAGATGCTGCGGGGCGGTGGGGTTAAGTGCCAAAACTGCAGTACCGGCTCTTTAATAAATGCTGAAAAAGCTATAGACGACCTAGTGACTGGTGTAAAGTAGTCATTGTACCCCTTTATAAAGGGAAAGGCTTATGGCAGGTTTGAACAAATTACCTTCTTATAAGCCTCCTTAAGGTTGTAGGCAAACTGTATGCAAATATCATTATCGAAAGAGTTGTGAATGAGATTGAAAACAACATTTGGGATGTGCAAGAGGGATTACGAAAGGAGTTGGGGTGAACGCACCAAATTTTTTCTCTGCGAAATATTGTAGAAAAGTTTTTGGCCAGCGGCCAAAAGGTTTTCTGAATTTTCATAGATCTGGAAAAAGCATATAATTCAGTGCAAAGAAATGACATCGCCATCAATGCAAAGTGAGAGTAGCTGATTGGTACAGGCATAATTATCTTTATACAGGGGTTCCAATGCTTGTGTTAGAAAAATAGGGCATATACTGACTGGTTTGACATCCGCAGGGGTGTCTGACTGGTATGTGTAGCTTCACCGTAGCAATTCAACCCATTCATGGATAAATTTCTATATACTTTAAAAGAGTATGAGTGTGGACCAATAATTGATGAGCTGTCCGTCAAATGCTTCCTTTACGCCGACGACCAAGTAATCGTTGCGCTGTCGACGTGCGGGCTGCAGGAGATTGTAAATAAAATGAATAATTCTGTTAAGAAGGAGGTAAGAAAGTAAATGTCGGTAAGCCCAGATAGCATGTGAGCTTGCCGCAAACATAACCTTTATTTAAATTTAAATTGTCAACTCAAATATAAGAAAACAAGTTTATGGCAATATTGCTACAGTCTTGAGGATGATGAATCAAGTTTACTGCAATTTTATAGTAACCTTGCATTTCAGATTATGTTTCAAAGATGAAGTATCAAGTTTGTTTTAAGGTTGATACGAACTTGCGTGTTTGGCTGACGTTTGTGACGTCGTGATTCGACAATTGACGCCATCTTGTTTGTGCCATGTTGGCATGTCGTGCAATAGTTGTAAAAGTGATTATTTAAGAAAAACATAATCCGAACACCCAATCTTATTAAAATTATATAATTAGTGGTATAACTATCGTGTTTTTGTACACGCTGTTATAAATAAGTGCTGTTGTGCGATATAGCCGCTGGATACTTTGCGTGACGAGCTGATGAATAAAGGTTAGTTTTGTCATTTACTTATACTTTTACAAACAAAACTAATGATATGTGAACACTTAGTATCCAATTCGATCGTAGGCCCAAGTAGTCTAAAATGTACCTATATTGTTAAATATTGCACGCCTCATAAGCGGAGCGCATGAGGTAGTGCTCTACTCTCGCCTTACGAAAAACGAGTGATTTTTTGAACTTTAAATGTCTTTATTTATTACATGTTGCACTTGTAAAATAATGTATGCACTCAAACGGCAAGAATAATCACTGATTTTAATATCTGTAATATCTTCAAAACACATTTTGTTATAGAACATATTTTAAAAACTGTTTTCAATTTTTTTTTTCGTGGACGTCCGTGTGTCTGTATGTGCGGATCCTGTATGTGGTCACGATAACGAATGAAATACTTCACTAATCGAGTGTTTTTTTTTCATTCGCTTTAGTATGCATCTGAATAGAAACCTATTGAATTTCACTGTCTAATTCAGTGTAGTTTAATTGATATTTAATAAACAAAATTTTAACGCGTCTTTTAGTATACCTATTTTTTTTTTATTAAATCTTAATCTAGAGAACATAAGAAACCCGAAGCGTGACTGTCTTTTTTATTCTCAATGTTTAAGTAAGAATTTTGACACCACGGTAAGTATTTTTTCAAAATTTATTTTAATTTAAAAAAATTGACGATTACGGTATAAATTTTTGTTAATATATAGAATTTAGAGTATTGAACAATGCATACCAAATAATTTGTAATCATTCATAAAGAGTGAGCTCCAGTCATTCGTCGGAGCTGTCATACACACTTTTCTTTAGTAAAAATGGAGTAACCGCTATGAGACGTGCACTTCCGGATTTTCCAAATTTTTTTAAATATGCTACTGTAACATTAATGTAGTATAATATATGGTGATATATTGTTAGAGATTTATAGGATTTTTGTTGACAAAACCAGGTATTCACTTAATTTTAAAGATTAAGTAAGTATAAGTATATTTACAATAGTCTTGTTATTTTTATTGTTTCAGAGCAGAGACTAATTAAAAGAAATTTGAAATTGATTGTTCATGAGTAGAAGCTATCACTATCAATAGGTCTTCAACATTTCAAGAGACTTAAAAACAAAATTATACAGAAAACACTTCCTTTTATATTTCAAACCTATCCATTTTTTATGATAAATTAAATTAAATTATTTTTTATAAAAAAGTTCTTCATAAGGGAGTTAGTTGGGCAGGAGGCTCAGAGACGTAGGGGGCAGCGGGGGTCGCTGGGTTTTATCTGTTTCGAACTCTATCTGTTGCCATCCGACGTGGCAATGCTGCTAGTGTAGTGAGCAGTTACCAGGCCAGGCGTACCAGGTCAGAGCAGGGGCTGCAATTTTGTACTACATTCAGTAATTTTTAGGTTATCGTTTATTTGATTTTCAATTTACTTATATCTTTTAACTAAGTAATTTCATTTGTAGTCCAATGTGTATGCATACTTTCAGTTTCCTATTGTATATAATTTCATTATTTTTTTTAGCTATGTCGTTTAATTTGTAGTCAAATTTTAATAAATGTTGTATATTAGAATATTAACTCGAACAATTTTTTAAATTATCATTAGATGATTTTATGATATAATACCATAATAAAAATGTGAATATGATGTTTACTTTTTTATTTAATAAAGAAAAACAAATGGGTCCACATTGTATATACAGACTCATGCAAGTTTGTTAAGTCAAAGTTGTATATGCTTCATAGAAACAAATGTAATGCAACCTTGTTAAGACAAAGTTGCATATAGTTTATAAAAACAAACATTATGCAAGCTTGTTGCTCAGAAACTAGAAAGTTTGATATAGACTTGCCTCAAGTGTATATACTTGTCATGGCAAACTTGGATCAAACCCTCATTTTTGATACATTAAATTTATTGCAAGTCAGTATCAAAAGCGATACACTTAGAAAAGGTGAGAAAGTCGTACAAGTGAAAGAGTTTGTATACTCGGGTGGTCTATTTACAGATGATGGTAAATATGATGAAAAAATCGAAGGAAGAGTGAATTCGGAAAGTAAAGTGAATGGGGCCTTGTCGCTATTGTGAACAGTGAGAGAGTCTAAGACAACCGCGTTTGGTTATTCGTAATGAGATCCTGAGTCCTACGTTTATGTATGACAGTGAAAGCTTAGTATGGCGGAAGAAAAATGAAAGTAGGATTTATAGAGTGGAGATGCTATAGCTGTTTAGCATGTATGAAGTGTCTCAGAAGATAGATGTAAAGACAGTGATGTTAGAGAGCGGTGTGGTTTAAAGAAAGATGTAGTGATTAAAGTAGAAACAGGTATAATATGGTGGTTTGGCCATCTAGAAAGGATGAGTGAAAGTAGACTAGCAACATAAATATAGAGCGAGTGTGTGTGATGGAAAGGTCGGCAAGGGTCGGCCTGGAAAATCCTATGTACGTATATTGGTGGCATATTAAAAAAAAGCCAAATTTTAAGCATCCAAAACCGACAAGCTTGCATGAAAAGATTGATGAATGTCTGAGGCAATAGAGATATGTAAAGATAGTGGCATTTGGAAATCTATAGTGTTTGCATACCCTTCTGGGAAATAGGCGTGAGTTTATATTATTATATATTATAATTAAATATAAATAAAATATAATGAAAAATTATCTTGAATTTGTATTTAAAATACGAAAAACTTTTTCCAAGACTGGATCAGAATCGTATAACTCTCATATATTTGTAATTTCATTTTTATGTTAATCCACTGGTGATAGTGAAATTTAATCTAAATAATATTACAAATTTTTAATGACACTAACACACTTTATTTAGACAACAATTCCTTGTATTACCAGTGCAATAAAGTGAATAGAGTACGAAACTTAATTTTATTTGATTATTTAAAATTTAAATTACTGGAATATATTCCTAAACTTTAATTTCCACAATAAACAAACTTGTAATACATAAGAGAAACGAGTCAGAAGATTGTAATTATATTATCGTGATTTGAATTATTTGATGTGACAATATATGTGCTATCTGATGTTAATGTATTGATGTATGTAGGCATGGTGGTCATTATTGCATATCGCTTTCGTATTCTTTTTCTATAATTGTTTTGTATTTACTGTTTCGTTTTATTATTTAATTACTATCAAAATATTTACGTGGTTGTGACAATACGATCTTACCAACTTGATATGGTATGTTCTAAATCCTAAAAATACTAAATATTATTTTTTTTAAATGGTAAGTTTCCCAGTGGCATACTTCACGATCTGTTATGATGGAGTTTCATAAAATAATATTATTTTTTATATATGTTATTGATTGAATTTTTTAAATCTGACTAACACTTTAAATTCGAAGAATTTATTAGCATAAGCCAGCGGTTCTCAAACTTTTTTGGTGATGGAACCCTTTTGGAAATCAAAGTACTTGACGGAACCCTACAATAAAACAATAGTTTTTAAAAGTGTATTCTTTATTAATAAGCATAATAAAAGTACAATGTAACAGTTACTAATTATTACTTATTTTACCATATGGCAAGTACATTATTAGAAGATATTAAAAAGAGAAATTATCTAACTAATGGGGGGTATGAAACTGTTTTTTTTTTTTATTTTTCATCAATTGGTTGATATCAGGTTTGATAGAAGACAGTTGAAGTCCCATATCAGGTTCGGCGTCGTCTATTGCGATATTTTGTTTTCGTGGCTGCATAGGTTGAGAATACTGTTTCACACAGATATGTTATTGGGAACGGGAGAGGAATAACAAAGCCATTTTGCCAAGCAATGGATATTCATCACGAAATCTGCACCAAAAATCGTTGAGAGGCGTCGTTTTGAACAGTGACTCCATACTTGTGTCTGATAACATTTCTAAAAGAGATTCATATGTCTCGTTTGACATAATTTTGGGCTTCTGCAAGTTGGGTAAAAAAGGATTATGAATACATGAATTAAGTTTCATTTTTGTATTCTGTTCTTCGGGAAAACACTTTTCAAAAAGATGCATCAGTGAGATATTGGACCAATTCTTCAAACACATCATCTTGAAACATTTCTGAGTCGTTATCGCTAACAAACTCACTGAGTGACGTAAAGCTTTTCTATTTATCTCTTACCAACGCAAATAATCCAAAAATCTAATTTTCTTTTGAAGTCAGTTATTTTGTCATAGACCTGGAACACTGTTGTCTGTTTACTTTGCAATGATAAATTCAATTCGTTCAGTTTTTGATAGATATCCGCCATAAAAGACAATCGGAACAACTAAGTTTTATCATACAAACGGTCTTTCACATTAAAAGAAGTATTTGCTGAAAGAAACAATCGTAACTCGGCTCTAAGTTCAAATAGCCTTGTTAAAGTTTTACCCCGAGACAGCCATCGCACTTCTGTATGGAGCAGCAGTGTTTTATGTTTGCTGCCATAATCTTCACACAATAATGAGAACAATCGGCAGGGCCGGACCGTGAGTAAAGGGGGCCCTGGGCTAATACTTCTTAGGGGCCCACCTATTTTTTCGCATATCGTCTATTTTTGACTGACTTGACTTAGCCGGGGCCCCCTTGAATCCACGGGGCCCTGGGCTGAAGCCCAAAAAGTCATATGGTAGATCCGGACCTGACAATCGGGAATTTAGTGGTCGTGATTTTATAAAATTAATTATCTTTACCGCTTCATCCGTAACTAATTTTAGATTTGACGGCATTTGCTTCATCGCAAGTGCTTGTCTATGTCTATGCAGAATACAATGGCTGGAACTACATTTAGGCGCTTTATTTTTTATTTGTGACACTGCTCCTGCTGTTTTACCTGTCATCGCCTTGACCCCATCTGTACAAATGTCAATGCAATCGTTCCAACTGACATTATTTTCTTTAAAAAATATATTTATTTTATTAAAAATTTCTTCCCCGGTAATGTTTGTGGGTAGTGGTGAACACATAAGCATGTCTTCTTCAAAAGAACTTTCATATGGATATCTCACGATAACCAGCAAGATAGTCAGACCAGCGACATCAGTTGACTATTCCATTTGCAAGGCGAATCGTGTTTTTTTGTAGACATGTAACTAGTTCTTGTTTGACGTAGCTTGCCAGATCATGGATTCGCCATGAAACAGTATCGTTTATTAGCGGCACAGTAAAAAGATGCTTTGCAGATTTTTCATTGAGCATACATTTTGTTATGTCTAACACACATAGATTTATTCAATTCTCAGCGATAGTGTGCGCTTCACCTGCTTGTGTAATGCGATAGCTGACTAAATATGATGCCTCCGTGGCCTTTTCATTGATAGATTGTATTACATGCCTCATATTTTTTTGACTTTTTAATAACTGTACTTTTTTACGAACCAGAAATTCATTATTCTTATCTTTAGACTAGGGGTGTACAGTTTTTAAATGTCGGCGCAATTTGGCAGATGCCATGGAACTATTAGGAAGCAGTTTACTACATAGCATGCAGAGAGGTGAGCCGTTGGAATCAATAAATCCGAAACTGATATATAATTCATCATACTTCCTTTTTTTCGTCTTTGAAACCGTGGAGCATGACGTTGTGGCATCATCGTCTGGATCGGTAATTGCTGTATTCTCCGCGCGTACTGCTTTTGAACATTCAGCGTCATTAGAAGATCTTGCAACACGTTTAACGTCTTTAAGCCAACGTTCCATTCTTCTTTATCAATAAGTAATGTTACATGTCAGGATGGTGGGGTCAAAGTTATGCACAATCGTTACTGCGTATAAGAGACTAAGTTTAGTCCAAAGAAGAAATGTACAAAACTGATACAATCTGAATACAGCAGGCAGTAGAACAATAAACACTAGTTTCAATAAACATTTGGTTTAAACTCTGCAATTCGCTAGCCAGCTTGTAAGTAGGTAGGTAGTAACTTATCGCTCCGAACGCTAATCGTCAACTGACTGACGAAGCGCGACGCGCGATCGCCGCTTTTATACTTAGTCCTAGACTCGATCTCGAACATTCTCAAAAATACTCGAGTTGGCGCCTTTGATAAATAAAAATAGAAATACAAAAAATGCGTTGTAAACAATATCGACTTTATGTTTTTGAAGTTAGAGCCGAAAGTCGCTTGTTCACGACTATAGCGTCCAATTCAGAGGTGGCTTTTATCAAAGGGACTGCAAGCTCACAAGTATACGCGCGGCGAGCGGAGTCCAAATTAATCTGATCTACCGTTTATGAGAAAAACTTCAAAAAACCGAAAATATTAACCTTTGTATTAGATTATCTTTTTGAGCAGACATGGGATCGATTATAATGCTGCACCCAATTATCTACAAAAATTCTGTTTTGAGCACTTCTGGCTAATTTGACCAGATCACAGATCAGTTTTGTAAAATTCAAACGGCGCAGTCCATATTATTGATATCAAAATTAGATATAGCGAGGGCGAGCGGAGGACAGATCTCATTTTAATGTCATTTTGACGTCATAATGATATTGACTTAATCGTTTAAAACAGAATATATATTGTCCATGCATAGAATATTTTTCTCAAATTTTGCGATCAGCTATCATTTCATAATGCACTTAATATATATCTACAATTTCTAAACATTTGTCTGCCTGTTTGTCAGGATGTTTTCTTATAACATAATTGGCTTAATCACTCTTTGTGAAATTCGGGGTAAAGTAAGATATAGCGTTTCGATAACGTAAATGATAGGTTACACATAGCCTCGACAAAGTCTCTGTACATTTGTTTGTACGCACTAATTTCTAATACGACCTCTCTACCTTCTAATTTTGTACTTGTATTTGGAATGAAATTTTGGATGGAAGTAGATTATTTCTTAGAATATGAGATATTATATTAAGATACTCTTTATAGAAATAATGGCACTCCGGGAATGTCGAAAGAAATGAAAACTTGAACAATTACGTGTGTATATTTTGAATTGTCAGGAAATATTTCCTTATATGCTGTTGTATAGCCGCCTGGTTGGCTATAGTAGATGTCGAGGTTCTTTTAATTCGCCCGTTGGAACACTGTAGGGCGTTCAACTCGCTTATTTGCTATGTGAGCGGGAAAAGAATGTAAATTTAAACTATCATGCAAGTTCAGAGGTAACTTTATGAATAAATGTTTTATGTGACATAGTTAAAATAGATTCTATTGCGGGTAATCTATGTATTTATTTTAACAGCTCTTTACAAAATAACCAGACAATAAATTCGTAAAAAATATCTACGACTCTCGTAGTAATGCTCTATCAAATATATAGAGAGCGTTGCAATCAACTGTATGGATTCACAACAATACATACAGAAATAGAAATGGACACTTATGTACAGAGGTGTAGGTTACGGTAGGTAACGGTAAGTGTCGCAAGTTCAGTGGTTATATCCCACCTCAGAAAGCCCAACGCGCCCAAAAAATTTTCACTTCAAAAAAATATACAAATACCAAAATCATCATCGGGACGGGCATTGAAATAAGAGCAAGAGCGCCATCAAATAGAGTGACGTCGACTCGGGAAATGACTATATATTTATTAATGCCTTAAAAAAACTACGTATATGAATACCGCCTAAAGCGGCTGTGAAATAAGTGAAACCAGGAACGAAATCAGTGGCGGTGTTAGTCGTCGGCGGCCTCGCTGTTGAGGGGGCCACGCGAAATAGCTTGACAGGTAAACATTAGTGTATAACTCAGCTCTTTTAATATAACGTTTTCTTTTTGGCTGGGAACTACGACTTCTCACAAAGCTGAAAACGCTGAAGTACACATCTGGTCTAGTGAAGCCACTGAACAAAATGCATCAGTGTACCTCTGTGTGAAAAATAGTTAGTGTCAATCACTATGAAAATAAGGAGCACAAAATCATCTACTAGCTAGCAATAAATAATCAGATAAATAATATGTTTTTCGTACATAATATGTTTAATGTTTATCTGATTATTTATTGTTGGAAATTGAATATAAGTACAACTTTTCCTGTGGGAAGCAACTATATTACCACGACAAGCTTTAAAAATGTCGAGTAAAGCTCGATTGCCGAGACACTATTTAATGTTGTGAACATGAGGTTCATAAATACAGAATTTGTTTAATACTCGAGTACAGTGCCATCTTTCGCGTCTCAGTGTAACTATGAACTATTTTCTCGACAATGATATTGTAGGAATACGATGTCAGTCGGTCAAGTCGTCAAAAGTTAAGAGGATCATGAACAGATATTTAACAAAATATTAAAGTCTGTTATAATTTTACCTATGAGTTACTAATTGCAACGAACGTATGCGGAAAAGAAAAAGTATCAACTTAACAATACCGTCGGTTACATATTTTAATAATTTTTGCATAACAAATCGAAGTAAAATAAATAAGTGCCTCTTCAAATCTTACCCGAGATTATTTCTAAAATGGAAACTATAAGATAACAAATTGTATATTTTAAACTGATTTACAAAAGACATCCTAATATGTATGTTGAACATTAAAATAGTTACGGATCTTGTTATTAGATGTCGCTTTAACAGATGATATGGGAAAGTTAAGAAATCACAACTTAAGATGTTACTAAATTTGAACTTAATAAAACCGAGCTGTGGCAAGTTATTATAGCTTCGATATATTCTTATCGGTGAACGTTAAAGTTGGGTATTTGAAATAACATCTTTTTGTTTACTGTTAAAAGATAAGAGGTAGAGAGTCCGTTTTTCTTAGATTTATTTATCACAAACTCAATTTACAAAATTAAAGTTATAAGTTAATGATTTGAACGCACAAATACGATTATCACTTTATAATCACAAAATATAGGCAGTGGAAGCAATAATACTCTCTTGCAGTTAACCCTCTGACACTCAATTGCGTGGTTGTAATTCTCTGATTCAATGAAGTCTCTAGCTGAAACCCAACTAGACTCTGAAAAGAAGCTGAAAAGTAAAGAGGAAGACTTCTAGAATGTATTCAAGGGAACTTGCAAGTGTTAGATAAGTTGAACCGTAAACCAAGCCTGGGTACGGTGATTTTCTCAGAGTGTACCACAAGGGAGCTTGCCCGCTACCTTGCAAGGTGAAAAGATAAACCAGGCCTTGAATACGGTGAGTTTCTCGTCTAGAAGTCACTAATAGCTGATTTGCTCAAGAAAAGATTGATATTGGCTCTAGGATGAGCCCCACAGGATGTAAACTCACTCACAGAAATAGACTCTGACTCTAGGATGAGCCCCACATGATGTAAACTCACTCACAGGAATAGACTCTGGCTCGAGGAGGAACCCCACAGGATGTAAACTCACTCACAGGAATAGACTCTGACTCTAGGATGAGCCCCACAGGATGTAAACTCACTCACAGGAATAGATTCTGGCTCGAGGAGGAGCCCCTCAGATCTGTATTTCACTCACAGAGATTTGTTTCACTAAGAACTCAAATATTCACTTAGATGCTTTACTCAATGATAAAAATAATTACTCTCACTTAGAATCACAATAAAGAACGTTATTGCATAATTTACTCAGCAATTGACAGTATAAAGCTTTTACTTTCACTTTATTTCTCGATGTTTACTATAAGCGTTTGAAAAGATTGATTCGCAGTGCCGAGTGTGCCTGCTATATACTTAACTGGCGGGATTCTCGAATCGTCACCCGAACGTTCTAGATGTGATTTGAGAGTTTTCTATTTTTGAAATTACTGGATTTTACGAATAAACTGAATAAAAATGTATGAAATTATTTTTAGAGTTATTTTCGCTTTCAGTTTTACTCAAATTCTATTTTAATTACTTAGATTTTAATTAAAAAGACAATAAAGTGAAGAATTACATTCCAGAAATGTCATTTGCTCGAATTTTCTAGGCGCAGGCGCAGAATTACCTTTTCATGCCAACAGATGGCGCCACATATTTAGTTTATGTTTTTTATTTTACTGTTGTGAGCAAGGTGTCGCTAATGTCACTTTTTTCTCTTTTTCTTTACTTTAAACAATTTACGGTTGGAAATCACCAACGGAAGATAATAAATCTCACTACATCTTCTAATTCCCTAGTGTTACTCCTCCCTATTGGCAAGAAAGAGATAGAACGACAAACACAAAACTCAATTTTAAAATTTAATAGTTAATTTAAAATTAAATTTTCTGCTTCATACAAAATGTTTTATTTTCTTTTAATGACCTTGTCCGCGCCTCATTCAAATGGGCGTGTATTACTTCCTTTTCTCACTTTTACCGCGCGTGAGCTGAAAATTCGCTGTTTCCTTCTACCCGGACCGTGGAAGGGCTTTTTAAAACATAAAGATTGATATCGTTCGATGTTTGCAAAAAGAATTTCGGCTATCATCACTACGTCACAGCGCGCCGCAATCTCTTATTGGATATATATTTCCCACCATTTATACGATAAAATTGTGCTTGCCTCGCTGGCGATTCGCGTGTGAATAATATTATGTTAAAACTGTTGTGAATATTAATAAATTCGGTGCGTACAAGTGTTCCACCTGGTTGAACGTCCTAAGGACAGGAGGAGTTCTTGGCAAGCCAGGGAATGGGACGTCGGTCGAGACCAACGACTACAGGCTGTTTGCAATTCCAGAGACAGCGCTAGAGCGCTACAATTTACCACACCTACCCGCGAGCTGTCTTATGCTTACGCAACCTGTTAAGTGCCTAATGAATATCTAAGGTCCTTCTAAGGAGAGTGACCTACTAATGTGTGTTAATATTTAACAATATTTTTTAGAGTCGCTGCAAGTTAACGCAAGTTTACTTTTGCGCTTTCCCTTCGACGCGTTGTCTTCCTATGGTTTTGGGGACGAAGGTTTAGTGTTCGACACTTGAGTAGCTAGATATTATGTATTTGTTATTAAATGAGTTATCTAGGAAATATTTTATGTTATAAAATATATGTTCGAGTATATGGATACATATGTTTTAAACTTGTTTTGGCTTGCACCATATCCATAAAAAATGATTAATTTGTGAAAATAACATTGTATATATTTAATTAATGGTAATTTTACGTGTTAATTTTCTTTTGTAGGCTTTGCAAATTATTATTATTAACTTTTTAGTTTAAGGATTTTTTGAAGTCGGTTTTTATGTGTTTTTGTAAAATTTAGTTTAAATTTAACTTTTAATGGAAAGGCATATATTTTTCCTATAATTAATTACAGTTCCATTGTCAACTTCGTGGCTCCATAATCAATCAGTCCATCGTTACTATATGTAGCGTATAAGACTCGTCAAACCAAAAAGAAGAACCTAAAATCAAGAAATTTATTAGTAGCTGTACACTTCCAAAGTTCTAAATTCAAAGATTCACCTCCTGGATTCATCATAAAACCCTTGTTACTAAATGTAATGTACAAAACTTGTCAAACATGACGCCTATGAAGCAAACACCTAAATAACTTAACAAAGAGCTACATATATGTCTACAATATCAGTACACACTAATAATAATAGAACACACTATACATATATGTCTATAATATTTGAGGTTACCCCACAATATCCTAGCGATCCAATCATCAAATTCTGACTTGGTGACAATGAACTACCTCGCTAGGTAGTTACTACCGTTTTGAGCAAAAAAATAATTTCCTAAATCAGTTCACAATTGACAAAGTTATCGCGTAACATAAACGCAAAAAAATACAGACGCATTATCTCCTTCTTTTCTGAAGTCGGTCAAGAAAATGTGCCCCATTAGTTGACGAGTCTTTCTTATGAGGAAACCGAAAAACTTTTATTGTATATAAGCATTGGAGCACACATACAGCCGCACGCACGCACACACGCACTAGTGTACACATTTCAACACTAATAACTAATTTCGTACTCTCGAATCATTGAAATTTTTTTTTGTATTCTATTTGTTTTATATATTATATACTGTATTTAAATGTAGTTGTTATCTAATGAATTTGATAATTTAACGAATTATATTAATGAATAATGAAGTTCAAATCAGCGGGTTCAATTTAATTTTTCTATTTTATTTTATTTAAGGACTTCATACTGATCAAAAAAAAAACAGGCACAGTATTTTTGCGCAGAGAACGCGCGACTAATTACTATTGAATGGAAGAGAATGAAAAGGCTTTTTTATAAATACTAATCTTTTATTGTTACATGCATGTGCTCGTTAGCGATACAGCACGCGCTCGTATACATGATCCTTCGTTAACATCTAACAGAGGCCTCTTATTAATTAACAATGCGCTCAAATAATAATCAGTCAAGAAAATATAAATTACCAAATGACAAATTTAATAATTTTGATGTATTTTGTAAGCTTAATACTAATCGTTGCGATCGAACAACGTAGGCGAGGGCCTGAGGCCGTATCGACTGTGGCCGAGGTCGAGGCTGATGCCGACCGCGGCTGGATCGAGGCCCGCGATCGCCGTGGCCACGGGCCGCGCGAGCGCGACGCCACTCGCAGCCACTGCCGTCCCCACAGGTCGCGCCGCCGCCACCCCGCTAGCACCCACCACGGCTATACCTGGATGCGAAATTAGACTATGCTTTTACTATTCTACTCTGTTCCACCTAGGTTGCCGGCACTCACCAACGGGCTTGGCATCAGCGATGAGTCCCGCCGGCGGCGGCTCGTCCGTCGACGAGTCCGTTTCTAACTCGACGGCGTCCTCGCCCTCTTCGCCGACCTGTCTCACATAAGATTCGAACTCTTAAAACGTGATAGACGCTAGCGCTATATAATTTCTCGAAGAGCTCGATATTCACGTCATTCTCTGAGTAGCGGGCGGAGTCGGCATCGATGCCGATGCCGGATCTCCACAGCAGCTGCAACAGGTCAACGGAAGCGGCGGCGAGCGCGCGCAGGCGGGCCGTGCGCGTCGTTCGCTTTCGCTCTGCTAATGCTTCAGCCGCCAAAATTTGCAATGCTCGCACCGCTCTCTCTACTGATTCGGGTGACGCCGGCTTTTGTGCAACTCCGGGCACACGATCGGCGGGTACGATGCGCTGGTCGAGTATGGCGCCGGAGGGGTCGCGCGTTACGGCCAGGTATTGTCCCGCAGCGCCGCCGTAATACGGCAGGTACACCACCGTAGACCTGTCCGCAGATCACGCGCAAATTTTGTATTCTATGCTTTTAAACAAAAACGTTATGATATAAGAGCTTACTACTTGTTTTTATACCTTTTGTGTTATAATAATGATGAGAAATCTATGATCGAATGTAATGTGTTTTGTGTGAGATTTACAATCTTTGAAAAAAGCATTCAAAAACTAATTGAAAATCGTATATGGCATTTCCTGTACATAAATACAAAATGTCTGTATATTTGGTGCTTTCGGACCAAAGACACTTCAGCTTGTGATGGATTCTTCAATTCATAATAATCTTTCATTATGTTACGAATATCAATGTTATCGTCTAACTAATTAATATGATAAGAGTTAGAAAATTACCGATTCTACATCAACAAATAAAACAAATACGAACTTTTATAAAATTTAATCAGTACTTAACAACAACAAATTTACATGTTTTTAGGACGTATTTTTGAGCGAGTAAATTCGATCAAAAACGTATTCCGAAGACTAAGAGTTACGAGCTGAAATTCTATAAATGTAAAGCGTGGAGAGAGCGTGCGCAAGACCACCCGGTCCCGCCACCGCTGTGGCGCGTGGCGCTAGTACTGGGGCTGGGGAGCCTGCTCGGGTCCACACTTCCGCCAGCGGTTGAGCGAGCGCCACGCCGCTCGCACCTGCAACCGCATGCGCTCGCGGCGCCACCACCGCTAGCGGCTTCTGGTGAGTCGTACATATTTGGCACCGACGATTGTATCTAGGAGAGAAATGCGTTTCTACTAGAACATATTCTAGAAACAACTGAAACGTTTGCGCATGATCATGTGGTTGATTACGCAGATGAACGGCTTTCATTGTGATAGTAAACGACCGGCCCCGTGGCGACGAGCGCGGCTTGCGGATCAGGCAAGGGGGGCGAGCCACTTGCGGAGACGTTCTCGAACTCGTTCCGCCAGCGCGTCCAAGTCCGCGTCGGCAGACAGCGCAAGTACGCGCGAGTGTGTGGGCCCGCCACCGCCAGACCTCCTGGTTGAGTGTAAGCCAGCCCGCCGGGGCCGACGACAGCTGTGCCTCCTCGGCCGGCTGTTGCCACGCCGCCAGGGCCTGCGATAGCGACGCCGCCGCGGTGTACTTTTAATCGATTAATGAAGAAACCAGGGCTCGGCGCAACAGGTTTTTTATTACCAAACCAGTCGAATCCTCCGAAAGGAAAGCGTAAATCCCCATTTTCTTCGCTCACCGTAGCACCAATTTTTTCATTAGGCTTGTTTTCCTCTAAAGGAACAGGTTTTGTCTTTTGATATTTATTTTTTTTTATTTTTTTTTCCTTCTGAACAACTACTGCAAATGAATTAAGGGAAGGAGTTGCCTGTGAAACGGCACGCTTGGCAAGTGAACGGCCGCGCCTGCTCGTCAACAAAGGCTTCTGATTTTTGTGCGTTGGCTCTTCGTATTCATCGAAAAATCCAGGCCGAGGCTGCAGTAAGTTCTTGAATCGGCGGTGTGTGCAGACATCTGCAGCTTGACCGTATTCTACGAGATCGTTCCAGCTCCCGCCTTGAAAAAATGTTAAGAATGGGTCCTTGATGAGCACCGGAAAGTAGGGAGCAAGAGGCCACTGAACTTGAAACGGAAAAGAAGGTGCTTGTCTGAATGTAGACTTATTGGGAAAGGCGTTGTAGGCTCCGCTTGCGCTTGCGTAGCCTAAAGACGACAGCGAGTAAGGCACCATGCCCACTGCTACAAATGGGCTATAGTATAGCAGAGAGAACGGCCCGTACGGGACGTCGATGTTGACGTCAGCACTTGTGCGACTGCTACGGGTTACGGGATATGAATTGTATTCTGCTGGTTTTGAAGTTGTGATAGAGTTCAAACGCAATAAGTATTCGTCTCGCAGCCGTATGCGATCCACTACGTCGTCGCCGGAATGTGGCATGTCGCGTCCTACTAGGCGTTCACTCGATGAAGAATTTTCGTTTTTAAATCTGAAACGAATTACATCTCAGAAGAATTAAAGAGTCGGCAAGAATAATCGTCAGACGACCGTTAGTCTCGAGATAAATGAGTGCTGAAAAGAAGCGAAGCGGTTGTAGGATAATATAAGGATATACCGTAGACGAGGCACCGGCATAAACAGCAGAGATGCTCGACGTTTCATTGGACGATGACTGGTAAAACATAGCTTACGGACATTACGACTGGTGCTCGTCTACGTTCGTGCCGATAATGCGGTTGCTTATCTATTAACATCGTCCACTTTATATTTATTCGTTGTGATTAGACGTGCGTTAGCATTTTAAGGATTAATTAAAGACGCAGGGCAGCGTGCATGATTCACCAATATTAACCACAGAAACGCTTACCCTGGGAGTGAATCGTCAACAGCAGGGATATCGACTGTAATAGCGGACGCAGGCGCAGGCGTAGTGTCTGACGCATCGTTCGCGGCGGGAGCGGCGCGTGCCACTACGATGACCGACAGGATCTGAAATGCAAACAAGGAACCGTTTCGAGAAACATAGTTTTCACTTAAAAACGATTTAAGTATCCAGTCTTTGTCATCTCACTACAGAGGTTTTACCTCCCATAACATTATATTATATATTTTTAATTCAAACCGAGGGGCTTGAACGTTATGATGTTACGGGCAAAGACCAACGCGGTCGTTATGACAATGACAAAGTCCGGAAACAATCGCTTAACCTACTCTTTGCAAAACGGAGCAAGGGTTCTCGGTTGATTCACCCGTAGATAAGGTTCAAACTCATGGTTATGATTCAAAAACAGAGATTGATCACCCAAGAGACATAACTCAGAAATGAATACAAGGAAATTATAATGAGGGGGCGGACAGCAACGATGAAAGATAAGAGTTCGAAGGCACCGCGAGTAAGGTGTGAGATGGCAGAGTGAGCGATTGACGCATCTTTAGACGAACAACTAATAAGATTTCTAGGTAAATGCCAGCCAATGTATATACCGTTGTTTTGGGTCGCAGTGGTAAAACCGTTACAGACCATGGCCGTTTATCGCCCGAGCGCTCTTGGTATGGTGGATTCATCGCACGTTTGTGCATGATCGCGCCAATGATAATGAAGCAAGCTAATATGCGGAACTGAGAAGGTCTACCACCTCTGAGTCGCCGATTCATCGGTGTACGATCAGAAGATGAATTTGCAATTCAAAAATTTTCTGTATCCCAATATATAAAAATTCAGCTTCCGTATGTTTGTATGTATGTTTTGAAATTATGTTACAACGGTTCAAATACGCGTGTGTTTTTTGTATTGTAATTAGCATTTGTCTTTAACTTAGTTCAAATCAAATCAAAAATATCTTTATTTCGTAGGTAATGAAATTACATTTGAAATGCGTCATTGATAAATTCTTTTCGACATTACCATCCATTCCAAATGCTGGTTCAGTTCATTCATTTGTACTATTGTACTAAAGTACTACACCGATATCAAAAATTCTTTCGTTCATAAAAAACTACACTATCTCCAAAAACATAGTTTATATTTTATTTTTGTATTGACATTTGTCTCGGCTTTGTCCAAATTATAAATATTGGAATCGAAATTGTAACAAGACGGGAGTAAAATCGAGAACCGGGACCGGGACCGCAATTGAGAAGGGTAGAGAACGGCAAGCCACTGTCGACTTAAAGAAGGCCTACGGGTAACGATTATTTATAGAAAATGTATTGAAATGTCGCCTGTAATAATAATTATTTAAATAAATTATTTTGAATGATATCTACGTAGAATTACAAGAATTGCTCATTTATTGTAATATCACAAAGTTCCACATATTGAACAACGCTCAAATTATTTTATATAACTTTTTAGCAACGTATCAAATATGATCTATAAAGGGAACTACCCAATTTATCGTTGGGCGAATTTTTTACTTATTTTTGTAGTTATATTATTGTATAGAATCTTTTAAAGAATCAATAAAAAAATATTAATGGTTTTGTATCAAAGTAAATATCTATCTAGTGGTATGATTTTAGCGAAAAGTCAATCATGTTTTAAAATCCATTTTGTCCATGTTTTTAGTATGGGTATAATAACATAATCTAAATAAACTGAATTGTACTTTAGCGTACAATTAAATATTAATTATTTATTAAAAAATGTTGAAAACTTTTAGTCACAATAATATAATAGTAATGAAAAATATATTTGGACAAACACATAGCATCATCTGATCCCAAACTGAGCAACGAGGCCTAACCCTCGTTGTCACTGAAAGTTACTGACACTAAATCAGTGATAATGATAGAATATACATATACTTTTTTGGGTAAACACATGCAAATAATATATAGAAAAAAATCCAGATGTAAACATGCATTGATTTATAATCAAATAAATGTTTGTTTTGTGCGGAAATCGAACCCCTACCTTCAGCAGCAGGAGAGGCACTACCTACAACGCCAATCTCACTCACATGAACTGATTTCTATATCTGATTTTAATCCAGACTAGCATCAATTTACACATATATATAAAACTAGTGGACACCTACCCACTTCGCTGGGTATAAATTTAAACTTGAATGGTATCAAAACTAGCCAGATACAAATATCACAACCAAAGAGATTAATAATATAATATAATCTTATTATATAAATATTATATCTTATTATATTAATATTATATCTGATTTGACAAAATATTCTACTTGTATTCAAATTTAATTATAATCCATCCAGCCGTCAGCGTCGAGAAATATCCATTCAAACATACTTTTACATTTTTTTATATTATGAATAGCCTATAACAATTTACAGACGTATTCGCGTTGAATGGTCAAAGTTCCAATTACAATCCATCTAGCCGTCGGCGTATGAAAAAGGTCTACACAAACGTACTTTTACGTTTTTCCTATCATAAAGAGCCTGTCACCATCTAGAGACGATTCCACGTCTAATGGCCATGGTCCCATTGTCAATACGTTCAGTAGTTCTGAGATACTAACCCTTCTCTTGCTCATCTCTTTATAATCATTGGCATAGTACCTTCATTACTATATCCATATTTTACATTTATTTCACATATATATATTCCCTAGGTCACCAAGAAACTGTCATAGGTCTGTGGCTGATTGGTGATGGGGGTCAGAAGACTTTCAAAGAACTCAGGCCAACAAGGAGAACAGCACGATAAGGCGAGAGATGCGGTGTTGTCATCGCCGACCTGTCTTCGTGATCTGCTTCCTTGGGAAGCGAGCGGGACAAGGAGCTTAACGGGCTTTATATCAAGTAGTAGTAAGCTAATTTAGTGGGCCACTAAGAAAAAGCAGAATTTCAATTTTTTAATTATATTTTTATCTATACACATCAGGACCATCGAGATCAAGAAGCTTCCTAGTATTATGACGTGTACCTTGAGTTGTTCATTTATGCACTTGCACATTAACGCTGAGTTTGGAACGGAGACATGAATGGATTAAGGACAGCGATTAAGAACATTTTGTTGTCTAATCTTAAGGTTCCAGATATCACGTAGATCACAAATCGTAGTACTTTTCTCTAAAACAGGCTGTGCGTTAGAAAACGTAGAAATTTAAGTAATATTGTACAAAATATATAGTAAAAACAATCATTCCGTCAAAAAGAAAGTTACTATTTTCTAATTTAAATTGTGGGAGTTTAGTCGTAATTCAATGATTTAATGCGAAATCTGCGCGATATTGAAACTTTATCAAGAGCACGTAAACTCGAGGCGATTAAAAACTGACGTCGTGCAGCCCGTGTACGTCACGGGCCCCGAAGCGTCTACGCTTATTAAATTCGACTCGAAATCACCTTCGGCTCAATACAACAACGGGCTAAAAGATTTTATGAAACAGAACTTATAATTTGATAGTTTGATAGTCAGAGCTTTTATAAGACGACTTTCGATGACGAACTCCGTCGTCACGAGTGGCGCACGCGCCGGCGGCCGCGGCGTCTCACGCAGAGCGACGCTCACCGCGGAACGGGTATCGTGTGCGAGCGCGAGAAAAACATTTCGTTAAGCTTTTTGTCTACAATTATTACAAGTCGAACGTTGCAGGAAAAAAAGCTGTCAAATATATTAGGTCACTGTAACCTATTTCAAAAGTGACGCGGTAATGTTGTAAATTTGATTTTTTTTAGGCCCATAAATGTCCAAAATAAAAGTTTTGTACACTAGTTTTTTGTTTATAGTTTCATTCTTAAGTCGTAAATTTTCCATGACAATATATTAGCTAACAAAAAAGTGGCTAAGAACATGTAGGGCCATGCTCACTTTAGTGTTCCGAAGTCGTTAGTACCAAGAAATGCACTACAGATGAAAAAAGTATGTTGTTCCACTTTTTTCCTTGTTTCCCGCACATAATAGGTATAAGTACTTTAATCGCCTATAAATATAGAAACAAATAGGTATACTCTTATAGTAGTGTAAACTAAGGTGCACCAGTAAAAGAATGCATGTTCATAGAACTTAGTGCTTTTGTTAAGAAGCATAGTTTTTCGGCAATAACTTAAAAACGGTATATCCCATACTATTTAAAATAATTTTCGTTGAAAGTATTTATTAAGCGTTATTTTTGCAATTTTTTTTCATATATACGGACATACAGTTCAGAAAATAAACGGGAGACTCAATTTTCGCTACTTTCAAAGCAGTTATAAAAAATATTCAATTAGTCAAAACAATTGCTTAAAAACCTCTGAATGTTTAAAAAAAAAACTGTAGAAATATGTGTCACAAATTGATGTTTGCTGAAAATAATTTTTTTCAGCTTCTGTTACTTCTATGGAGTAGCTCACTAGAAATATTTATTTTTATTATTTAACTACAAAACTAAATGGCGGCTTATGCAAGACACCTATACTCCGAATTTCATCAATTATTAAACATCTTGTAATTTTTAGTAAGATCCCTGTAACATATGGACGGACCAGACGAAACTATAAGGGTTCCGTTTTTACCATTCTGGCTCGAAATCGAGTAATTTATTGTTATCATAAATTATTATTAATGGTATATAACGTCGATACAAAAATATTTAAATGTTATCGAGAGCGATCGTACCGTAAGCGGCAGGCGGCGGAGGACGCGGCGAGCGGCAGTCATGGCGGAGCGGTCGGGCGGCGGACCGGCACGGGCACGCACGTCAAATAGGAGCGGGCGCCGGCGCGCGAGTGTCGCGGCCGGCGCCGGCGCGCGCTTAAGCCGGCGGCGGCGCCCGCAGCGCCCACGTGAAAGTTCGCACGCTAAACGGCTAATCGGTAGCCGCGCCGCCCGGCGATTTTGGTTCCATCTCCGCATCATATCGGTCGCCGCAGTCGGACGGGGAGGTCGGTGCGCCCCGCACACCTCGCTGCAGCACTTAACGTCTGTTATGCCTCTTTTGGCACGATCGAACTCGATATGCAAATTTATTATATATTAATTTAGTACACGAAACGATATAATTTGTTATGCGCCCAAATGGAAATTTACGGAGGATCATTCCATTCTGGTCCGTAACTCGTATACGCTGAGTAGCTGCGCGGTAGCTGCGGCATGAGACTTCATTTGATCATTAAATAAGAGACTGTTCCTAGTGGTACCTTAATCCTACACATGAGCGTTTTTTGTTGTTCCGTTGAGGCCGGTTTTTACGCATCGAGTATTTTAGCTGAATACGATGCATCCCGTAATTTACTGCGTGCTTAGAGTTGATTATTTATTAATGAAGTGAATGTCGACACGGTTTGCCGACAAAATTTATTAAATTAATTTATAAAATCTTTTATAAAGAAGGATTACCTGAGTGTTAACTTGTAAAAATAAGAAAATCAGGCGTTTTGAATGTGATAAGGTCTGATTTCTCAGGAACAAATGTAATTATCACTACTCCCTTATGTTTTTTACTGTCCATATTGCACAATTTTTTTGGCAAATTAATGAACTGTGTATTTTCGTGCAGAAGGTAACCGGAATTTCGTAGATATCGTACGGACCGCGCGCGCTCGACGGGCGCTTACGTGGACTGACTGCTACTGACTGTTTAAAATATGAATTAAACTCAACATAGGAGGCGAATGCACTAATTACCATTAAAAAGAGTTGCATTTAGTAATTCTGTTTATTTTAAGTATATTACAATTCGAATATGTTATCGAAAACTTGTAATATAACATTTCATAACATAACAACTAATTATTTTAACAGATATTTAAGGGTTGTTGTTTGAAAATTTTTAATTTTTTTTGTTTTGCTATTGAGCAGTTGACTATAAAAACCTATCAAAATTTTCTTCTCTATCGCAAATATAATTACCAAATCGGTTTGAACTACTAGCGCATTTTCTATCAACGCTCCCCGCGGTACAATGCCCTACTTATTGTAGGACTATAACGTACTGCTCGATTAAAGTACTTGACGCGTGTAAGCCCGAATTTATTTTCGTGTCGCTCGGTGTCCTTTAGCGGCCCTCCAGGGCCCCGCTCGTGCATAATCAGAATTTACTTTCTTCTCTACATTCTCAGATTTAGTACCCCGACCCCGACCCGCCCCGTGCTGCGTCCCGACGCATACATTACACACTGAACATGAGCAGAACCTTGGCAGTTTCTCGCGCATCAGCATTTACACTATAATAATTTCACTGTCCGCATGGTCTTGGCGACTATCTGCGGGCCCGCCGCCTCGTCCCGCCCGCCGCGCCCGCCGCCCGCGCCGTGCCGGTGAACTCGCGCTCGCCCACAGCGTGACCTCAAAAACCAAAATTATACAAATATAACGTTGTTTACAAGAATGGAAAATAACGGACACTTAATGCTAGAAATGTTTTGCGCCCGCGCCTAAAGCCGCATGAAAGCGACCCGGCCCAAAACGTTGCGGATCAGCAGCGGTACGGAAAATATCAATATATAAAAATTGAATAATTTTAGGACTTCTGTACAAAGTGAATATTTCTGATGACACTAAATGTTACATATAATGTGCAAAGAAGTGATTTATAAATCGCATACCGCTAGCGATTTATAAACTATATGCGTTCATTTCAATTAATAGAAAAAGAATTTATAAAACACATTGTAATAAGTAATAATAAAGAAATGAAAACACGCACGCCCACCTCCGAGGCGCACGACCAGACGGGCCACATCAAAGCGTCCCCGACGACTCGATAGTGGCACATGTTGAAATTGCCTCAGAGGACGTATAAGCATTCAGTGTCAAATTGAAACGACGTTGAGACGGATTCAAATGACCGTCTGCTTGTTGCATTATTAGAACAATTTAATAATATTATTTTATTATATAAAAAGTTGACCAATCACCAAACATTAATGCAACAATAACTTTCCTTGTTATTTTGAAAAAACACTTTTGTGCCAATTTTTCGTTGACGATATCTCTCAAACGAACCACTCGATGTTGATGCAGTTTGGTTAGATTTTAGAAATTATTGGTAGACATACGTGCGCAAACACGCACGCGCGCACGCGCTCACACACATACACACACACGTCATTCGCAAAATGGTCGAAATAGAGTTTTAGGAGCCTAAAATGTCAAAGTCTGGTAAAAATCGGATTGAAAACATTAACTTTCTGATTTTATGAGAATTCTTCAATTTTCATAGCGGAAAATTAAAAATGTTTATCATTACTTGATGATGCGGTCACTTATGATCACATTAGCCTCTACAATTCTTCTATGTTTTAGTCTCGGTTTGAATCATTATGTTTGATTTATATCTGACTGTAAAATTTTAAATCTATACAATTTTGGGTCGTATCTCATAGACAATAAAATATTCTCAAGTTACGGGCAGTAAAGATGGTTAGTATGCTTCTGGGCAAGATTGTATATTGCTGTATGCAATGCAGAAATCTCCATAACATTTGTTTATTGGACAAAAAAGATTTCAAAGACGGCTTCAATATCGGCTGCCTCGTCTCCACATAGAAATCCATGAGCTCTAAGCATATCTATTAATTATTTCTCTCAGTGCTCTGCCCTGGTCGTTTTCGTGTTTTACGTCATGCTTGCTCATGCGGTTCCTGCACACGAAGCGCTTATTATTTTTGGACTGTCATATTTTCGTGCACTGGACTCTTGGCGCGGAGCTTTTTGTATTGCTTGTCTTGTTGGGATTAAATTCACTGAATCGTTTGATGTAATCCATTCTCATTTGAAGAGTGGAAATTTTCAGTATGCCCGCTTTCCTTCAGAGCGAAGTGAACAACTGCCTGTTCTCCTCTCCTCTTTCGAGTCGGCCATGTCTGCTCGTACGTGCAGGAAAGTGTGTATGAATTCCGAGTCCTTTTTGATTTGGTGTTGATCTGTGTGATATTTCTACCTTCGTGCGTACACGATTAACGTGATTTCCTTCACGGTAGCTGCGGTTGCTGATCGTATAAGTTGGCAACAGTACTCGCTCGTTATTTATTTTCTTCGCCCAGCGGCGAAAATAAATAACGAGCGTTTTGGTTTTAACATAACCCGTTATTTCAGTTTCGTCCATCTCCTTACAATGTAGGCAGGTGATATATTTTTTTGACCGTACGTTGTCATCATAGCCAAGAATGCTATACGGAGCTTTAATATTCTATATTTGTCGTTTACGCACGGTTGCTGCGTGTGTAATCTGGGGCGTACATAGTAGTTCGTTTACCTCGTAGCTTTATGCGTTGCGTTTATATCTCTTGCTACATTTCTCAAACTATTAACTGTTTCATTAGTTTCATTTATTCCAAAGCGTATGTGTGATATCTATGTGATCGCTTCTGTCTGGTGATTTTCACTTTTTTGATGCTCATGGGACACTTATTTTTTCCCCATTATTTTTATCTGAATTTTATATTTTAAATACTGATTTCAGGTATAAACCTGAAGGTACAAATTTGTAGCTTTTCATATACAATATGAAACGCTACAAATTGCCACATAAAACGCAGGGTCGGCCGCGCCGCGCTCGAGCGGCTTATACGCTGCGGTCAAAAGAAGCCGTCGAAGCCGCCGTATAAAGTTTTTATACAAGTCCATCGCTCGAGCATTCCTTTTGGTGGTTTTGACAATGGGAAATTAGTTCTATTTTTTTAACTCGTTTATATTTTACCTTATAAAGGTTGATTTTTAAATATTTCTAATTACTATTTGTTGATTAGAAACATATTTAAATAACCTATAATATTTGGGTTTAATTATGTGGAGCACTTTTCTTCAAAAATAACTAAGCAAATGTTTTTAATTCTTACGCGCTCTACGCTTTTACCTACGCTAATATTATACCTAATTAGAAACATGGTTTACAATAAAGCTCTTTTGAGATGGGCAAAGATAACAGGTTCGATAAATATTTTTTGCTTTTTAGTGCAATATCTACCTACTTATAAAGCGTGTTTTTTTGGATTTTTATTATGCTCATCAGCTTTCAAGAGCTTTGCGATACGGACGAAACATCGGAATGCCACAAAACATGAAGTGTTTAAAAGCGTCTCCAAAAGAAGCAAAATGTATTTTAAATGCACTAATATAAGTCGACCGGCGGGGTGCAGCAGCGTGCGACTCGGACGTGACTTAATTTTCCAAAGCAATCGCTCGTGCGCACAATTCATATGTAACTTTTAGGTTTAATGAACCGATCTGTATTTTTTATAACTAGAATTACCATATAGTCCATCAACGCCACGAGTAAATCTAAATATCATTTTCATCTAAAAATACGTAAATTGTTTTCATATGAAGTAATTCATATACATGTATACAAATTTGTACATTTGTTTCTCGGAAATAACCCTAACGATTTCGATATAAATTTGTACTTGATATAGATTTGCTTTTCAAATTGCTTTATACACGTAGGTGTCTTCCCAGGAAATTTGAAATATATATATTTTTTATTAAAGTTGTGTTATAACGGTATCATGTTGAGGTAAGTAAGAACATTGTTACCAAGTATTGGTTCTTAATGACGAATGTCACTGCAAAATAGAAAAATGCTATCATCTAAACAAGAAATTATTTTGCGAACAGTGTGTATACTCGTAAGCCGGGAGGAGCTGCTCAGCAGATCAACAAAATGATCCGCGGAGCAGCTCCTCCCGTGTCTCCTGACTTCCTTCCCATAACCTATACAACGCGCCTTTACATTTTAAATGCCTTTGTTTTTGAGGAGGAACATTAGGGATACAAAAAATTTCATTCTTTTGTTTCGAAAGTGATTTTATTGATATAGTGATTAACACCTTATTTGTTATAAATGATTTGTTGACGTATTTGCTTATCAAAAAGGTTCAAAAGTTAGTCGAGGGATATATATACCGTATGGAATCAATTATGCATCTTTCCGCAAATATTCATAATCTTATTTTTAGAACAATTTTACCAAAGAAACCACAGCCACTGAAGTAGCCGTTTCTGAGAAAAATAACTTAGAATATGTACATAAATAATTCGCACCGACAACCCTATGATAAAAACATGTGCGTGGTGCCAAGCCTCCCGACCCCGGCCCCCAGCTCGACGTTGCGGCCTGCAGCCTGCACAGTGACGGAGGCGATCACGCGACTCCAACGTGCGCGGTGGGTGGACGCGTGCATGCGCGTGCTTGTCTTTGAACTACACGAAATCCAACGACAAGTAGGCAATTTGTTAGTATAAATGTTAAGTTTAGGATATTGACGTTTTCTAAATTAAGATGGAGTGTGATTAAAATTTAAATGTTTAATAATAATGGCTTCACTGTTATCGAATATGAAAACATGATTTATTGTTGGAGACTTTGCAGATGTGACGTTGTTGTGGCTGTAAGAAAGAAAATTTTATTTTGATGTACATATATAAATGTTAGTGCATTAAGTTGAATTACTAGAACAAATTATGTCATCATCAAAAAAAGTTGTCACAGCATAAATTGTAGTGTGGTCACTACTACAACTAAAACTTCGTAGTGAAATTTACCCTGATAGTCAACAACCTTCGAGTGCGCAGGTAATATTGCGTGCTGTGTATCGTTTACGCGATAATTTGTCTTAGTTTGCCTCGTTTCTTTAAAGGTGGGTGGAACACATGTCAAAAATCAGAGACTAATGTAATAATACTTTTGGCTACATTTACATCACTGACAACATCAAATGTCATTTATAGGTAAATGACTAGACGCCACCACCCGTCGTGGGTTGGCAGCGGCGCGCGGCGCTCGCGCTTCAGGCTGGCCGAATATTTAATAAGGGTTTTGTGCATATCATTTTACATTATTTATAAGCATATTTTTAATGATATATTTTTGTGATAGTTACTTTGGCATAGTCGTTTTAAAAAAAGAGGAGATTATAAAGATTTGCAAAAAAATGCATGATCGATTCCATTCTGTATATATCGAAGTTTTAGTGCTGACAATCACTTTTATTTCTGCAATCAGTACATTCACAAGTCAAGCGCGATCAAATAGAAGTACTCAAATGAATCTGTAGTAATTTAATATAACTTAGTGTTTCTAAATATTAACCTTCTATTTTCTGCATCTTTTATTTTTATCTGATTTCCATTTTCGAATTCTCAAAATGATCGTTTCTAAACCATAAATATGTAAGTTTTTCATATTATGTACTGTATGTATATTTTAAAAATTTAATATTAAAAATATTACGTAACCTTACTCGGGGAAAATATAATATTTCTACGGCTAACTTCCCAAAAAACTCCGAGTAAAGCTCGGTTGCCCAGGTACTGTGTGTTACACCGAGACGTTAAAATTAACTGAAAATATTACAATATCATAAAATATACACAAGCATTATCGTCGTCATTACAAACTGATCCTGAAACACCGCTCATCAAAGTACAAGTGTAAACGGGTTTTTAATTCTAAGAACACTAAAGAAATATGTAACAATTGAATACAAAAGACAGCTAAAAAAATTGTTTAATAAATGAATCACATTTAACATGTGATGATCGTGATGATCTTTAATTACCCGAATTCCTTGCTTTGGAATCGAATTAGAATTTTGGTCCATCGATGCAGACACGCCTATACTTAAGGAAAAACTGTAAGAACTTTGAACGTCAATGTGCTTCGGTTGCATCTGGGTGTCTATTCTATTCGAATTTCGAAAACCGTACTATACCTAAAGTTTCCGCTACGATACATATCGATGTGTTTTTGAACTCCTTGAGTTGTAATACGTTTTAGGCTTGTCGACTTTAAAAACCTAAATTTTTCAACTACAATGCACACATGCATGCACGCATATACAGAGAGAGAGAGACAGAGATTTGAAAAATAATCATAATAAATTCGTAGGACCTTAAAACGTCAATACCTAATGAAACCTCTATTTTCGAAAATAGGACTGAAAACAGTATTTCGCCAGTTTATGAATTTGTTTCAATTTTAACCTTTGGAAGCTAATCCCAGACTACTACGAATAAACGATCGTGGTATTATCTTCGGCAACACGAATAAAGGGTAATTTTTGACGTGACAACGTCTTAAATTAGGTTGCGGCTGGGAGTCACTTTGAAAAGTGTAACGCTCGGTAACGTAACGATGAGTCACCGAACGAGAGAGGCCCGCCGAATGCCTTGCGTCTCTCCCACTCAACTATGATCGGTCTGCGCGCGCAGCACTAGGAATAGTGCATAGCTTGCAAATGTATTGCAAGTTATTGTATGTATATTTGTATATAAATACGTATGTATGTGTAAAGGTAAAAATAAAATTTTGTTAATATGAAATTCAGTGCGAGATTCTTTGTATAAATTAATGTTTTAAATATAATTCTTTGTATAAATAAATGTTTTAAATTGTTACTATTATTTCATCCTTCTTCCTACTATACGAATGAATATTCACATTAAAATGATTTTACCATTCAAAGTCGTTGTCACGTAAAACTTTCGCCCGTATACCGACTTTACAGGCAACCAAATTTTTTAAATATTCCACTTTAGGTAGAGCGCACCTCTGTACACACCGACGCTTTGTTCACCCTCCAGAGTATCGAATGCTAAACGTACTCGGTAAGGTCATTTACCTCACTTTTTGTTTCCCTCCTCCAAAATGTTTTGCATTAAGTGTGTGGACGTGTAGTCGATCACGGCCACTGGGCGACCACATGCTAAATAAATCTCAGTTCTATTTTAATGTCGAATCGAAGTCAGTTTAATTTTATTGCGATAGAATGTAAGTAGCGGCCGTGACAATTCAATTGCGGATGTGACATTTTGACTTGTAGAAAAAAAAATCGACTCAGTCGTTTCGATAATATACTTCGGTTTCAACTGGCAACTACATATATATACACACATATTTCGTCTGCCGCGTTTGAATATTACTCGAACAGGTGATTGCACTATATTGTATCCTGTGCACCAATATCATAAAGCTAAATATATCAATATCATCATTTCTCTACAGTTTCAGCGAGCGGTGACGACTCAGGAACAAAATCATTATTAAATCAGTAAAAGCAACACCACAACACACAGATATAACGAGTTTCTTTTTGGAGCTCGGTTCGCGTTGTATAGATTGAATTCCTTTATTTTCTAAATCGAGTGATCTCTCCGTCAAAATGAATAAAATCCCAATTATATTCCAGCTCGTTTTGTTTTACAATTTCTGTCCTACACTAGATAGGCCATAAAATATGAATACCGTCAAAAATAACGAAATCCCCATATAAACTTTCACTTTCAGTTTAACTCATTTCGGTTCAATACCGTAGGTGTGGAAATACATAATACATAATAGTATATTTGGAAATACCCAATTACCAATATTTTTGATCATTACTTGAAAGCTGACTGTAATATTGTACAATTTTTCTGACTTTCAATTTACCACCTTTAAAATGATATAAACATTCAAGTTCTTTTTCATCTCTTAGGAATGTAATTTCCAGACACTTGAATCTTATCTATATTATAAAAGATAGTCTTGTGCAAAATTTCAAGTTTTAAATTTTGCACGAGATACAAAGCCAGAAATTTCGTTTGTGTCTTGATCAGTCAGTAAGACATTCAGTTTCTTCTCTTGTATTACCTATATATTTAGTGTTGCCCATCGACATGCAGGACGGTCCTTTTACGAGCGGGCTACCAACCTGCCGTCGCACGGCTCCGTGTTCGAAGGCTAATAAAAACTTGTATTCTTTTTGTAAACATCGGCGCGTGCAGCGGCGCCGGCGCCAGGGCCCGTGTCGTGTCTCTTGAAGCCGGAATTCGTATTTATTTTTTACAATGATAATGTTGTTATTTGCACCACGCGTGACTGCGCTTTTCACGAGGAACCGCAAAGTTTGATGCTTTTTCTAAAAAAGTTTCTGGGAATTTTAATTCTTTGTAAAGTTATGATACTCCCCATTCACACACACACCACGCACCCCACAAATACACACGCACGCACCACACACACGCACCCACACACGCACACGCACACACCACACGCCACACACACACACACACACACACACACACACACTCCACACACACCCATATGTGTGTGTGTGTGTTAATTTTTATATATATTATATATATTAATTTCATATTTTCAGATATTTCAGCACTAAAACGAAGTTCAATGATATGACAGATGTCACTATAAAAAGAACCACACGCCCTCATAGATGTATAAAAAAGAGAATATGCACAGTCGCATGCTATATTCGCGGCGAAAAATAGCTCAAAGTG
Organism: Eumeta japonica; assembly: GCA_005406025.1. Classification (NCBI taxonomy): domain Eukaryota; kingdom Metazoa; phylum Arthropoda; class Insecta; order Lepidoptera; family Psychidae; genus Eumeta; species Eumeta japonica. Next base: position 85,466 of record BGZK01000819.1, on the reverse strand, counting down.
CATACGATGTCCCTGTCTCACATTTTATAATACTATTTTGCAGTGCCAAAGAAAAAGAAAGGAAGAAACATTCATTTAACATCTAACATTTCGACCGAAATGTCATAACACAAAGTTCATTTTTAAATGCAAAGAAAACAATCACTTTATAGTAATAAAGTGATCTTCCAGTAGGAAGACAATAAGTCTTATCTTTTTCCTATCTACACGTGATGTTCTAAAACAAGGCATCTATGGACTTGTTAAATATTATTTTAAATGTTTACTATGGTTTTTTGGTTGAATGTCTGAAAAGAATCATAGTATATGTATGATAATAAAGCTTAACATCTCTATAATAAAGCTTAACAATGTAATCACCTACGATTAAAATTAATATGAATCCTTAATTTCATATTGTCGGTGGAAATATGCATGACAGAATCTGATAATGTCTAAAATGCATAGAGTATAAAGTAATATAAAATTTTCTTATTATTTATATAATTAAATAAGATAACAATTCATTAAACGTAAACATATTTTGATGAATATAATACTTATATATAATTTTCTAAAAGACAAATCAATTATAATGAACATAACATTTTTTCGAATAGGTTTAATCTAATGTAAGATTTCTCTTTAGAGCTATATTTAAGATTTGTATAAAACAAGTAATAATTTAAAAAATAAATAAGGTGACTGCATTAGTAAGACTGTATAAGAACAGTATTGTTAAGCGAACGAATGATGTGACAAAGCAAGAAATACAAGACCGGTGTTGCTTAGATCTATTTCTTTTAAGTCGGTTTATATCTCAGCTTTTGATGCTATTTTAAACGAAAAAATACAAAGCACTCATTAAATACACGATTACTCATTATAATACACGGTTTAGCACCTATTATAAATAAACTAAATTTTCTTATCGAAAATTAAAAATGCCATCCTTTTTCATAGCTCTATATATGTTATTTTTGCATTTTTTAACAGAATACTACGACTTCGTAACGGAAAGTGTGACGAAACTACACTGAATGCTAAACTGTCTGTTTTAGCACTCATTTACTGCGGCCGTCTTTGAGTGCGGGACTGTGCATCTTCTCTTTATTATAGATCGATGCACACCCTGAATCTCGTTGTCGGTTAAATATTTTACTCTTTTGTATTTCATTCTTGATTTGTTTTTAACAGTACAACGTCATAGGCTGTAGCTGTAGTAGCCTTTAAAGATAGCATAGATAGACGGACGGCGTAGGCCTAGTGATAGGCTTCCATACGGAACCCTGGCAGGTATTTGATCTTGATCGGGCTGCGCATTCTCTGGTTGGTGATCGCGTCGTCCGACCTTATCCGGCCCGCGCGTCACTAACACAATACTCTACTTTGAGACCGGTCCTGATAACATTTGTGTATTCCTTATTCTGATAGACTATAAAAGACGCACTATACGAACAAAAAGTGGATTACGGGTGCAAGACGTTTTATTTGTTCTCCAGCAGTCCCTAAACTATGAAAATACGCCCTTGAATACCACGTCGGGGGTTCACGCTCGAAGCCTGATGGCCTGTACACACCCTTTTTTCTCTAAGTGATATTCCAAACAAATATAAATTAAAAATTTCAGTTATCGCAAATTCATGGAATGAGGGAAATTTTCGCTATAAACCTGCATATCTCAGAAAGTTTACCAGCAGGATGTTTGAAGACGTTTGAAGTTTCTTTAACGAAATTACCTTCTAGATGTGATCGGTGCAGGGCGGTAAGACGTTATATAGGTTGTACAATCTGTGTGATACCGGGAAGTGTATTGTAAAAGTAATCTCACCAAAAACACAAATGTAAAAAGGGGAGCCAAGTTCAATACAAAAATTATGCTTGGCTGTGGCCTTCGCCGCAAAGAGAATGGAGATCTAAATAAGTGCCAAGTTCTATGCAAAATCCAAATATGTATTTTTACAGGAAGAAAATAATACGATACCTATAACAATTGCTGTTATTTAAAAAAATGTGAGATCTTAAAGTAGGTTAGATTTGACTTGGCCAGTTTTCATTACATCAGTCATTTTATAAAGTTATTCAACACACACACACACACACACACACACACAACACACACACACACACACACACATATATATATATATATCTATATAAATTTTTGTATGGGGACCGCCCTATTTTTTTACTTTTTTTTATTTTTAGATTTCCTACGCTTACACACAATTACCGAGCTGGATTCCAAATTTCATATTTCTAGGTCATCTGGAAGTAGGTTAGATTTAAGTACTATATGTCAGTCCGTCAGTTAGTGCTAAAATTTACGACTTTTTGACCTTCATATCTTTACTAACCGTTTGAGCTAGCTTTATGAAATTTGGGCTTCTAGATGTCCTTATGGATATAATTAAACACACGTAGTTTTATGTGTTTACGTTGCGTCTATAACTCAAAATAGAAAGGTCAAAAGTGGCACCAAGTGGTTCGTGTAATATTACACTCGGCGCTGGCTAGCCAGTTCCTTTGCTTGAACTTGGCTTGACACGCTGCCGCGTATCTATATATAACATATGGACACGCTTATATTCCAGAGTGGTAGGCTGAAAGTCTGAAACCACAAATCTCCAAACGGTATATAAGATCTTTGAGTACTTGTCTCACTTCATCGGATTTGTTAATTTCAAGTTCTTACCCAACACAAAATCTCAAATTAGTGTATCGCAGTTTTCTCAAAATACGGTATAATAAGAAGTACGCCAGTCTGTCTCCGCATTCTGCATATGTATGTTGTCGAAATAAATACCATAGGAAAAGGAAATAATTAGGAAGTAGAATACCTTGCAAGTTACAGATGTCTCTTGACAGTAGTTGCGGAATAGCGACACTTATCGCCCCGCCAAAATGAAAAGGAAGTAGGCAAGGGAAATATATATACGATATGATAGATGAAAATATATATACATGTGTATTATTATGTGTATTAAACCACATGTAAACAATATTAAACAGGATTCATGGATTTTGTGAAAAAAGCTTATTGGTTTCCAATACTTGAAATCTTTTAATATGCCAACATGTGATTTGCATAAGATCATGAAAAGATCTTATCTACTTAAATGGTAATGAGCAAATAAATAAAAAAATTAACTCATGTAACATGCTTACTTTTGTTTCGATTCGATGTTGGCTATCCAGCGCCCTGTGCTCCGTCAGACAACACGCGCACGATGCCTACTAAAGTAAAGCTTCGTGTTTAAGCATTATGCGAAGATTAACATGAACTCTGTAGAACATTTTTAAGGTATAAAAGCACTTGCAAACGGCTTCACGATTATGAGTTTAAAACAATAATTCAGAATCTATAATTGACACTAACAGGAATTTTATTGTATTATTTTTTCAGTTTAGTATAGTTTTGTAAAATAAAATAATATTTAAATTACATTTTTTTCTTTCGTTTTCCGTTGTAAAAATACATCATTTTCAATATTGCCTAATGTTCAGTGGCAGCCCAGTGATTGCCAGATTTACTTAAACTTGAAGACAAAAGCATGATTGACTTTATAATTGTGGACGATCGATTGAGAAGTAAAGTTGTGGATAAAGCACATATTAGTGGTCTGTCGAATTAAGGCTTTATACCAGCGTTGACGACACCATCCGAAAATGGTCACTTCGGAGCTAGAACAAATGAAAGTTGGTAAGTTTCAGGATCAGAATGTAAAAGTTGAGTATGTAGAACGATTGAAATATAATTTGGTGAAATCAAACATTAAGAATGTCTAGAACTTGACGAATTATGGAAAGTGACCAAATTGTATAAGTAGATGGAGTAAAAGAGGTATGCGTGGAGAATGAGAGAACAAATGTAAGTAAGAAAGATAATGAATGTGCAATTTCAAAGTGAGAAACGTAGTCAGTTAAAACAACAAAGTTTGACTGGGTTTACTGTCTGCAAAAGTCAACCACAGAGTGCAAAGAAAGGAAATTTTCGAATTTATACTAAAAGATGCTGAAAGTACGTATAAAGATGCAAAACTGAGAAATAATGTGTAAAAAAAAAGAATGTGAAATAAAGAACGTTATAATAGGAAAGTCTAGGATAATTTAGAGGCAAGCAAAACCTTTTTTGGAAAACCGTGAAAAAGACTCGGAATAATTCCGAAACATCGTGCACGCATGTGATTAGAGACCATGATGGACAATTACTGAAGGAGGAAAGTAATGTGATAAAGCGCTGGAAGAATTAATTCGAAAGCATTTTTACATGTGAGGATACAGTTTTAGATGACGATGTTACTTCAATTGAGTATATGATTGATAATGGGAATGAAAGTGAAATTACGATGGATGAAATTATGAAAGCCCTAAAACGTACAAAAGTTGGAAAAGCTGCAAAATATGATAGAGTCTCGCCAGAGATGATGAGAGGCAGTGGGGATATGGTGCCAAGCCTGCTGTACCAGCTCTTTAATAAATGCTGGAAAAACCATAGGATACTTAATGACTGATGTAAAGCAGTCATTATACCCCTCTATAAAAGGAAAGGCTCACGGCAAGTTTGCACAAATTAACTTCTAATAAGCATCCTCAGTGTCTTTGGCAAACTGTATGCGAAAATCATAAATGGAAGTATTGTGAATGAGACTGAAAACAAAATTTGAGACGTACAAGCGGGAAAAAGAATGGGGTATACGGACCAAGTTTTTTTCTGTAAAACATTGTAGAAAAGTTTTTTACCAAGGGTAAAAAGGTTTTCTGTATTTTCGTAGATCTGGAAAAATCTTGTGATATAGTGAAAATAAATGATCTATGGAGAACTCCATCCATGCACAGTGTGAGTAGCTAAATGATACATGCACTGTTATCCTTATACAGGTGTTTCAGTGCTTGCATTAGAATAAATGTGGCATACACTGACTGGTTTGACATCCGCAGGAGTATCAGACAGGGTGTGTAGCTTCGCTGTGGTTTTTTAACCTATTCATGGATAGCTTTCTGTATAATTTGAAAGAGTGTGAGTGTGGACTAAAGATGGATGAGCTGTCTGTCAAATACCTCCCGTACGCCGACGACCAAGTATTCGTTGCGCCGTCAACGTGCGGACTGCAAGAGATGGTAAATAAAATAATTGATTGTATTAAAAAAAGGAGTATGAAAGTAAATATCGATAAGACAAAGGTTATAGAGGTTGAAAGGGGCGAAAGCACGTCTAAATGCCATAGACTTATTGAAGGTGAGAAAGTCGAACAAGTGAAAGAATTTGTATACCTGGGTTGTTCACAAAAGATGGAAAACATGATAGAGATATCAAAAGAAGAGTAAACGCGGGAAATAAAGAAAATGGGGCCTTGCTCGTTGTTATGAATAGTAAAAGTGTCTCACAAAATGCGCATTTGACTATCCATAATGGGGTCCTGATAACTACGCTTATGTATTTTAGTGAAAGTTGGGTATGGCAGTAGAAAAATGAAAATAGGATTTATGCAGTGAAGATGCGATCGCTGCTAGAATGTGTGGAGTGTTTCAAAAAGATATATGTAGAAACAGTGATATTAGAGAGCAGTGTGGTTTGAAGAAAGATGTAGCAACTAGAGTAGAAAGAGGGATGTTGCGGTGCTTTGGCCATCTGGAAAGGATGAATGAAATTAGACTCACAAAACAAATCTATAGAGCGATTATGTGCGATGGAAAGGTCGGCAAATATCACCCCAGAAAACACTATGCAGTCTGTATTGATGACATATTAAAAAAGAGCCTAATTTTAAGCACCCGAAACCGACGAGTTGACGAGACGAAGTAAGCCAAGAAAGATATGCAAAGATGGTACCACATGAACATCTATATTCTCTGCCTACCCTTCTGCGAAATAGGTGTGAGTTTATATTATTATTATAACTTTGTCACGAAACGTAAACAATATGAAGGTTATGAAGCTGCACGTTCAATACTATTGAAAGTACGGAGTGTATTATGATGAAATCACATCAATAAAAAAGTCAAAGTGTAATGGCGTATGTTATTCGGGGCTACTGCGTCTGTCCGTAGTCTGTAGATACGAGTGTCTGCTTGAGCGTTTTGTTTTAATAATTTTTATCATCATCGTCATCGATATTCTTTCAATCAGTATTGGAATAAAAAAAATTTAACAAAAAAAAAGATTTCAGAACAGGGCCGGATCTACCATATGGCTTTTTGGGCTTCAGCCCAGGGCCCCGTGGATTCAAGGGGCCCCCGGCTAAGTCACGTCAGTCAAAAATAGATGATATGCGAAAAAATAGGTGGGCCCCAAAGTAGTATTAGCCCGAGGCCCCCTTAACTGACGGTCCGACCCTGTTTCAGAACAAAAACTATTCCAAAATAAATTAATATTTACTAAAAAGTAAAAAAAAATGCGTATTCTTCTACATTTTAATAATCAACTTACTTTTTCTACTGGTCAATATTAGCAAGAAGGTAGGTAGATATCCACTTCAAATTTTAACTCAACACGTACCTGTGAATAACAAATAATGATCAATATATTTTTTTTGAATTCTTCTAAGTAAAATGAAATGAAAAATATTAGACTACTTAAAAGTCAATCAAATTATTACGATAATATAATGTACTTATAATTATTGTTATTTTTGAAGTCAGTGTCAGTCAAGGAGACACTATACAATAAACTTAGCAATAGACACCGACTATGCAATTATTTTTTTACTTTTTAGTGCATATTAATTTGTTTTGGAATAGTTTTTGTTTTAAGGTCAGTTTTTTTGTTAAAATTTTTGTTTAATTTTTGATTTTTAAAGAATCCGAAGCACACAAACTAATTTGTCTGAATATGGGTAAACCTACTAAACACGCTGCTCATAGATCGCACCCTTACTGTAAGCCGTTAAGAAACACTATTGAACGTCATTCTCGACTACGACAATTACTTGACCATAACGACGTTATGGTAGGTGATTCAAATATCGGGATAGCCTATAAAAGATTCGGTCGAGTATCGTTAGTTTACTCCAAAAAATTGGAAAGTTCCGTTACTTTGGCATGGATCCCATAATCAGAACCTAAGCAAACTCTCATCGAACTACCTTTGAAGTACACCCTTTCCAATAAAAAAAACATCATCAAAATCGGTTGGCGTGATAATGACTTATTCGTCCATTTGTCATAGACATCCTTAACGCAAATTTAAGACTTATATGGTTTTCTCATGGATGCCATTGTCAGAACTGGACCAAATTGAAATGGGACCACACGGAAAGAATCAGCTTTCAAATAAAAAAATAATCATTGAAATCGACTCACCCAGTCAAAAGTTCTGAGGTAACAAACATAAAGAAAAAAAATACCGTCGAATTGAGAACCTCTTCCTCTTTAATAGACTTCCAAATTAAAAAGGAGGAGGTTCTCAATTCGACTGTCTTTTTTTTGAAGTCGGTTAAAAATATTCTCGATTCTCCAAAATTTTTAGAAAACAAGTTCATGAAGTCAGTGTTACTCTGATCTGTGCGACAGAATTGGGCGGCGGTAAGCCATCACGATGTTAGAGCACACGGACGGCCGGGCGCAGCCGGACGCTCGTGGTGGGAACGCGGTTCACGAAATACTACATTTTTTTGTTTAACGAGAACAATAAACTACGCTGATATTTCTATCAGCGGATATTTTTTCCTCAAAAAAATGTAGCAATAAATGCAAATGGTATGTTATGAAAAAAGTTCAGTATAAGACAGTATTAAACTTGGGCCCTAAGAGATAGGTTATAAAGAATGTTGACGAAAACTTAGTAGACTTATTCGTTATGCAATGGAGATTATAGAGAACTAACCATTACTCGCCCTCTTCGCTGGACGAAAATTAATATTCAGCAATAATTGTTTTTTTTTATAATTCAAATATGCTTATGGTATCGCTCGCGTGTACGTAGAATGAATCCTTTCATTTTTAATATTAACCGTTCTCTCCATAAATTCTGATCCCGGTCACGGCTCTGTTAACGATGTCAAATCTGATTTCATTGCCTGGTTCGATCGCGGTACCGCTATTCAATAGCGGCCTTTGCAGTCTTGGTCCATCCTCGTATTGACGACGGCCGTCGTGGGTGGCGTGGGCGCTCAATTATATTGACCGTTTAGGGGTTGGACTTTATTAAACAGCACAAATATTTGCAATTACACGTTTTGTAGTTGGTATTTATTTACTATGTCATTATAGTTTAATTTATATAATATGTATTTTCTAAATATAATTTTAGACAGATAGATTATTATAATTTTCTTGTATTATGTTAACTTTGAGTACTCGAAGAGTAACCTTTCCGCAACTGATTTGAACGAGCTAAATTTCAAATGAAATTTAAAAAATATTTAAAATGTATCTAATTGAGTCAAAATTTTCACTGTTGTAAATTGGTTTATCGAGAGACTCATTATGAATTGGGTACTCATAATGCAGTTGTAAAAAGTCGGTCGACAATGTGGCCGATAGGAAAGTGTGGCAGTAGTCGTATTGAAACGATGATGTTAAAGGTCTGATTGCGTTCCTATTCTTGTGGCGGGTAGCGGTAAGTACCGGTATCGCGATCGGGGGCCAACGCGCCACTTACGCCGCGCGAGCACCAAGTGCGTCACCTGTCGGTGCGAACAGAAACTTGTTTGTAGACGAGCGCAGCCGGTGTGGGCGGTCGCCGTTGGAGGGCGCCATCGGCATATCGCCGTGTGTCGCTTTCGTCATATATCGCTATCTCGAAGGTAGAGAAATGGTTTAAAGTAAAAAATAGCAAATAACGTAATACTTAATGAAAAATTTTCAAATTATTTTAGTATGGAACCAGAAATTAGTTTTTGTTGATACTGCTGTATTTGTGGGTATTAGAAAAAAAGATTTCAATGGGGTTCTCTCATTGGTAAATAGGGAAAGCGCTTTGCGCTACTGCATATGCAGTTAAAAATATATGAAATTTATCAAAAGAAGAAAGTCATATTAATTTATTTTGAACTTTCCATAGCCTGATAACAGATGGCATTTTAGTCTTGGGACTACTGCAAATAGATACAGAAATTTATGCTGTACAAATGTACAAACAGAGCATTCGGGCAATATGTACCTAAATTGAGATTTCGAGTATCTTAAAGAGTAAATTTCAAAAATTAGAATATTAACATTGACATCTCAATTTATAGGTGAAAATTTCATACATTTACAAAAGAATAAAGTAATTTCAGAGAAAAATAATAATTCATATGAATTCAATACCATAAATAAAAATAAATTGTGTTTACTGTTATACAAAGTTACAAACCCATTTATGGGGCTCTTGTGTGCGCTTGCTCAATAAGATCTCTGTAGATATTCAAAAATTACTTTTGAACAAATGTAAGACTATCATATAAAAAATACTCGGGGAAAAACAGTACTAAAAAGTTTCCTTTTAAGTTGACGATAAAAGTCCATAGACATAACCAGATCTACTTATCGAGTTGTTTCTAAAAAGAGAGAAAAAACTAAATATTACAAAAGCAATTTTTTTTAATTGTAATTGCATACAATGCAGTATGAAAAGTTATTGTTCATTCTGTTTGAGTGAAAACTGCTTTGGGAACAAATGATAAATTCACATTATCATGACACATTTCTAAAATTATGTGTAACCCCTATTAAATAAAGAGATTTTTTAAATAATTATTAATGGAATGTTCTGTCATGTAATAATTAATTCTCATCAATGTTAAATGCATTCTGGAAAATATTATGATTAGAGTGAATCACCATAGTATTTATAGCACTGAATATCTAATTTACATGAAAATTGTAAAATATATTTGTTCATTGTTTTAGGATTAGTTCTTACTACTTAAGATCTTTAAACATTAGTAGAGCCTGTTTTCCAGTGAGTACTCTTGCTTAACTTTTATGGTTTCATACAGGGTCGGATTAATAAAGCACACTTAAGCGCGGCGTTTCAACTTGAGAGTGGAAAGAGCAAGACAGTTATAGTGTTTCGCTATGGAAAATAATATATGTCTCGCTCCCACGTCACTACATACTTGTGATGGCGCATCATGCGAGTGACGTTTAGTAATACAAGCCAAAAAGTGCCAACGGGACTCGAAGTTCCCGGCCCGTGCGCGCCCGTCCTGCTTTGCAGACAGGACGGACGCGCTTTCTTTCCCCATTTCTTTCTTATCTTTCCTCATTTCGAATGTCGCGATGGATGGCCACAGTTTTTTACTATTTTCGCCTCCATTCGGCAATGTACCAGACTGAGGAAAATCATTCGTCCCTCAACTATTTTTTTATTTCAATCCTAATTGTAAAACTCATTACTTAATCGATACAAGTCTATTTCGTTATTATCGATTTATTAAGATGATATTTTTCTGTATGAATGTAGCATTACTAAGGGGCAAGCGAGCATGCAATTCGCCAGAGAGTATGTGACGACCGTCGCTCATGCATGCCCGCAACTCCATAGCAGTCAACATGCGTTGCTGGCCTTTTTGAGAAGGATAGGATAGGATAGGATATATGATAGGAGTGAGCCGAAGGAGGAAAGGAGTGAAATACTGAAACTCTCACTCACTAAACCAAACGCAGGGTTTGTATTCTGTGAGAGTGTGGTACCTCAGCGGTCGAGTCGGCCCACTTTCGTACTTAGCCGAGTTAATGACGGCATGGCTCGACTGTTGACGTTGCATTAGGCAATATCATGCGATGTTCTCAAGCGGTCACACATATAAGTATTGACCGTGCCCGAAGCTGCTTAACTTCGTTGATCGAATAAGAATTTTGAATATAATTTTCATATTTAATTCCGCAAATGATCATTTTATTTACTAATTATTACCATTATTTCCATCAAAGCATCATCCACTCTTTATTAGCAGACACCATTATACCCATCGGTATATGTAGAAGTAACATTTTTTTCTCTTTTAGTTCTAAATCCTTGTCGAGTTATACCCACTTATTTATAGGACTTCATCTTGTCACAAGTCCTCGCGCAGGCACCGCATCAAACAATGCGGTGACACCGTTAAGTTTCCTAATGGATGTTTGCATCTTAAATTTGACTTTGGCTCCGTTTGATGCCATCCTTTTATCTTCTCCACCGAGAGTGAGAGATTAATAAAGTGACTGTCAGGAAGTTTTCAGACATATCTTAAACACTTTCTGATCTGTTGTTGTTAATTTGTTATTTCACTGGTAACACTAAGAGATAAGTCTCCTTAAGGAGGTTTTGCGGTTTTTGTATTTGATTGGATTGATTATTATTCTAGCTCAAACTTCTAGGCATTTACCTTAAGAACTGGTACTATTCCTTGGATTTTTTCTTTGGAAGCTACGTTGAGTATTGAAGCTATTACTTTCATTTAAAAATGAAGTCTCGAAGACAGCATGAGTTTTTTGAAATTTATAAATATTTGTTCTGAAGCTTTTGTTTAGGACAACAAACTAGAGATTTAAATTCAGGAATAAATAATATCATTTAATTTCCTGAACTAGGAGTGTATTTTTAGATTATACTTTTAAATCAAACATATTCGCTGTCTCGTGCATTTTGGTTTGTTTGTGATGGTATGCACATATACATAACAATAAACTGACTGACGCATATATCAACGCATAGCTTAAGCTATTGGGTCCTAGGGACTTGAAATGTTTTCTCATTGACTGATTTACTAGCTCATCAACGCCCAGCCCAAACTCTTGAACCTAGAAAACAGAAATTGTGTACAGAGTTTTCCTTTGGGATGGATAAATGAATGAGTAAAATTGGATAAAATGAATAAAATTGGAGTTCAAAGTTTCAATGTTAAATAGACATTTTGACTAAATTTCGTAAAAGTACTCCTAAAAGTAAATAAGCAAGTACATATTCCGAGACTTTTTTAAATCAACCCCTTAGGGGTCAAGAAAAGCTAAAAATCGACATTGTTGTTATGGCATTCGCTTTGATGTGTGATTTGTTTTTTGTGCATTGGGGCTTAGACTACATTTAGAATAGCTTTTTATCCACTTTATTTCCGAGGATTTGTTTTTATATATGAACTTCTTGGAAAACATGTAGGAATGCAACCCGTTCTATATTAAGTTCCGTGACAAAAACTATTTGTAATGAAATTTGAAGAACATATAAAATTCATTGTCATATAAAATATAGATTTACTGTTTATTTCATTTTTGTTTGCCTGTATATTTGACCCCTTAAAACTAGTATATTCCAAAATTATTTATTTTATTTTATTTTATTTTGTAGAGCACGATTATTTTTTACTATATTTAGAGAAAGAGCAGTATTAAAATGTGTGATGCGGATTGAGAGGGATTAACGGTTTAATAATGGGAAAGTTGTAGTAAATTAAAACGAACGCTTGCGTTCTTACCTAGCATTTTTACCAGAAAAATATTATTAATGTAATGCTTTGAAACGAAATTTGGTTGTTAGTAACTCAATCATGTATAAACGATTAATGAATTTATATGAAATTTAACACCCCCATAAATATTTTATAGGTTATACGCCTGATATTTCATGCCTCTCACTAATACTTTCTGTGCAATAATTTACTCGTAATGGATATCGAAAGCTGAATTGATTTCGGAGTCAAGAGTGATGGTGCGATTTGAAACAGAGATGCAAGGCCGGGATAGAGAATACGACCGAAACTAACCTAACTGTAAAATCGGAATTTTAATGGAAAACAATGAAAGTCAAATTACTCGATATACAAATTGAGGAATTAATTATATGTCCGTGCTGGTGGAGCCGCGGGCAAAAGCTAGTAGCAGATAAAATTGCAAATAACGTTACATTCTTAAGTTTACGCAGTAAATACTCATATGAACAAAGAGTTCAGAAATATGCAGAAACGAGAGATATGTAATGTAATTAAAATTAGATTTTATTTATCGGTTCTGGTTCGCAGCATAATATTAATGCAGCATTTTATTTTCCAACAATGCTAAACTTTAGTACGACGTGGTGAAAGCGAATATGCTAAATATTTTCATTACTCCTTTTGCCGTTTTTTGTTGTTGGATAATATATCGTATGGTTTTTGACCGTAAGTGGAATCATAGGTTTTAGATTCTAATTTATTTATATTTAAAATCATTGAACTTCATTTTTGCATGTATGGTGAAACCACACCGAAATCGAGTTGATCATGCATTACGGTCCAAAAATTTCGTTTGTCTAAAGTATTAACTAAAATTATAAGTTTTGCGTCAAAAAAAATGAAATGCCTTATTATGTTAAATTAAAAGAACTATAGGTTGTTCACTTATTAACGGCAATTTAATACAAACAGACAAAATCTTAAATACCAATACACAGAAACAATGTAACAAACTCCAAAAAAAAAAAAAAACCGATTGCTAATGTCATTTAGAAGTGAAGGATTTAATTCCGATAAATATATGCTTATTGCCAAATAAGGAATCAACGAGGGATGATAGTAAATAAATTTAAATACCATTTTTTTTATAAATTATATTAGTACTTTGTCGTAGGTATAGAATCTATTCTATAAGACGCCAATAAAATAAAATACGGTCATCTATATTATAGACAAACAATATGAGATCACGAGAGAAACTTATTATTTGTGTAATCATTAAGATGGATAACAAAGTTGTTTGTTGAACGGTCTTTGCTAAATACGTGGATTGTTTTTTGTCTATGATCAGTGTTACACGAAAGGTATAAGGTTTACAGCACCACGAACACTATTCAGCTTTGACTTCAGCTTCTGACCACCATTTTCCGCCACTCGGCGGCTGGACCTGGCATGTCTTCAGCGTTGTTAACACAACATTACAAATAAATACACAAAGTACTTCGTTTTGTAGCTACACTAAAACTTTTAATATACGAGACGAATATAATATTTTACAATAATATATACAAGAGGGTTATGTTAAAATATATACTCTGTCGACATATATACTTTAACGCTAGATATACAATGCAATTCAGTCGACCGTCGTCTAGTCACCTGTGGAGCTACAATCTCTCGAAGGCCGTGTGTGGCTCGTGACGCGCCATTCGGCCGGCATTTCTGCGTGACGCGACAGTAGGAGGTCCGGACTAAATCAAAACTAATAGACTAAGATCCGGCATTGCGAAAATCTTCTCTCATTACCCTTCGAAGAAGTAATGTTCTAGAGGTGTATTAAAATGTCAAAAATTTTACAGTATAAAAGTTTCCGGAAGAATTCTCGTAACTTTAGCTTCAATAATTTTTTTCATATTGTTTTATATTAAGTACGTTTAAGTGTTTATAAAAATAACGATATTGAATTTTACGAGTGTCACATCCTAATATAGCGTACTATGCACATGAACTTATTATAGATTAACTGCTACTTTTTCATAAAAGTACATAAATGTAGTTATCATAAGCTACAATTATGTGCCCTATATCTAATAAAATCAAAAATAGCTTTATTTCGTAGGTAATAAAAATGACACTTGAAATGCGACTTAAAGTATTGTTTTCGACATTAATATTACCACCCATTCCAAATGCTGATTCACCTTGAGAAAATTGGACAAGAAACTCAAGGTTTAATCTTTATTACTTATCAATATAAAATATTAAGTATTTAATAATATAAAACTTAGAAATAACATGAAACAATCTGATAGCCGAGAGGCTAAATCCCATGGGTTTTTTTTTTAATGAAGATATTCAGACAGGGTATACTCGTAAAAGCCCTTGCCGTATAACTTTCTTTTAACAATACGTTTAAATTCATAAAATAGCAAAAGAACTTCAGCTGAAATTTTATTATAAAAGCACACACATTGCCCCTTCAATGAGTTAATAACTTTGTTTAGGCGGGTTTTATGAGCAGTAAGATCGTTCTTATGTCTAGTGATAATGTTACGGTTGTCGCTTTTTTCCTGGAACGATTCTAAATGTCTCTTGATACATACGATGTTGTCGTATATGTATTGTGATGATAAAGTGAACATAATAATTTCCTTAAATTTTTCTCTGAGAGATGCCATTAGTCTCAAATCATAAACAGCACGAACAGCTCGCTTCTGCAGCACAAAAATTGTGTTAATATCGGCTGTTTGACTCTATAATAAAATTTCATAGTTCAGGAGATTACGAAAAAAACTGAAATACACTAATCTCGCGGACAACATTACCTAAAATATTCCTATTTATAAAATTGCTTTTCCTGCAAAAAATAACAATAATACTGTCAGCAATAGAAGCAAAAATCCAACAGAAATTTTCTGCCAAAGTTTAGTCTCATAAATTAAAACATCATTTCATTCGGTTAATGTAATAGTAAGTTTTTCTAAAGTCGGATCCTAGACTATGAGGAAAATGGCGCTCGACCCCGGCGCTGATTTTAATTGTCACCATCTAAATTATATTACTCTGTACGGATACTAGACAATGATAAATACCCGTCGCGGGACGGGCCGCGCTGTGCCGTCGTTCTCTACGGCGATGTGTATTCATGGAATAAGCAGGCACTGTAGTAAGACGACAGCTGACTAATCTTTGCCTACCAATTTGCTATGTGTAATGTTTATGGTGGGGAAATGAAATAGACCGCTGCGCGCGCTGTCGGGGAAACGTGAACATTTTGGAGACACATTTTGTCAAATGAAACAAAATATTTTGATTAAATTTTGCTCGAATCTTCAGCATAATTATTGATCTAATTGGGATAACGCACATTATTTATTGTTATGGTGTAATCAGTTACTTTTGGGCAAACAGACGCCGCAATATCTGACGGACGAACGGACCGCCAGACGGACCGCCGGACGGACCGCCGGAAGGACCGCCGGACGGACCGCCGGACGGACCGCCGGACGGCCCGCAGACGGACGGCCCGCAAACGGACTGCCGGACGGACCGCCGGACACACCGTCGGACGGACAGCCGGATGACCTGCAGGCGGACCGCCTGACGGACCGCCGGAAGGACCGCCGGACGGACCGCCGGACGGCCCGCAGACGGACGGCCCGCAAACGGACTGCCGGACGGACCGCCGGACACACCGTCGGCAGGACCGCCGGATGACCTGCAGGCGGACCGCCTGACGGACCGCCGGAAGGACCGCCGGACGGCCCCCCGGACGGACCGCCGGACCGCCCCCCGGACGGACCGCCGGACGGCCCCCAGGACGGACCGCCGGACGGCCCCCAGGACGGACCGCCGGACGGCCCCCCGGACGGACCGCCGGACGGCCCCCCGGACGGACCGCCGGACGGCCCCCCGGACGGACCGCCGGACGGCCCCCCGGACGGACCGCCGGACGGCCCCCCGGACGGCCCGCCGGACGGACCGACAGACAGGATAAAAACACAAGGGTGTCTTATTCTCTCCCCCTCTCTAACATTAAGTTCCTGTTAGTATTAGCTATGTAATGCTTCAGTTGTCGCCAAGTATTCAAGTATAACTCGCTATCTAAGAATTAAGGCGCAGAGTAACGGGTATATTTTAAGGAGGGACGAATGAGCCCGTCCTGTCAATGAATTGCACAAGTTATATTTATGTCGACTTATAAACCTTATAGTGTTCTAACATGCGAGTTGAAAACGAAGATAATCAGTTTTCAACTGAATCCATATGGCTGGTGAGTTTTCAAAACAAAAGCGTGCACCGCCAGAGGTTGCGAGACAGAGCTCGACTGCTTACGCCGGTTTGTGACGGGATGAGTCCTTAACATCATTTAAGAACGCGTGAGGTGCTTTCATGAACGCTGTTAAGTACAAGCAATTGGCACTTTGTAGGCCTTCGGAGCGCACTGACTCGCGCAGAGGCTATGGCGGCTTAAATAGATTTTAACAATGAAGACCTAACAAATTATCCAGACTATGTGAATTTAAATAAATAAGTTGATTGACATGTGAGTTTAATGTTTCTTTATAAGTATATAAGTACGCGGTTATCAAACGTATTCACACAAAAGAATATTACGATAGTGTAGCAAAGTAATGAATAAGTATGGTTAGTAGTTCATGGCGACTTGCCCTTAGCTATGGAATCCTAAATAATGGTCTAATGATTACTAAAATAATAAAAAAATCCTTACTAAACTTTTACGCGGCGGCTAATTTTAGGCACTTGGTGAGCTGACATTAAAGAAGAACTTTCCGTCTCCCTCCAAGGGAGCATAGTTTTCAATATTTTATAATATCTGTAATATAAATTCAATGTCTCTGTTAGTTCTTGAGAAAAAAAAGACATCTTGACAGACGCACAGACAGACAGACAGGCAAACGGATAAAAGACAGACTTTACTAAGGTTTTTAAGATCACAATTTTGTTTTGGCAACACGTAACCTATGTAAGTAACCAGTAAGGATACATAATAATTGATGATACATACGAATATTATTTATTAGGTGTTCTTCAAAGTACATTTCTTTTGAAGAATACTTTCTGAATTTCAATGTACCCTATTAAGTATCAATTCTGTTTGTTTATTGATTATTCTAAAATTAATTGATTCATTTTATTTTTGTATTAGAAAGTCGTTAGCATTACACTATAAAAGTATAGTACCTAGTCCAGAGGATGATTTTAGTCGCAAAGAAGAGAAGAGTCGACAGATGAATATGGTCAAGATTTTTTTATACATATACATACAATATTTTAGTATTTTGTGCAGAAGTAAATTTAGTCATTAAATTCTAAATATAAACCTATTTTTTAGTAATTGAAATAACATGTGTTTATGTGATCCAAATATGTTTTGTAATTCGCTACTTTTTCGTTTACTATCTACGGATAACTAATAATAAAATCAACTGTTACTTAATTAAATTATAAATAAAATTACTACAAAGATAATTTTTAATTTTATTACAAATAAAATTTATGAATTACATAAATGGTAATTTGTTTATTTAGCATTAATTAACCAATTCAGGACATTACTAGGTGGGTACACTGAATGTTTTGCCTAACTCATAAATAAAACAATTTACCTGTAAAGTAAAATATTTAATGCTTTTCGAAGTATACTCCATTACATTTTACACACTCTTTCATTCGTTCAAACCATTTTTGAGAACGTGAGCATCATTGGTCTGAGGCCATGTTTTGCATGTGTTGGTTGAAAGCTATCACGGCTTCTTCTGGCCCAGTAAATGTCGAACTCTCATCAAATCTTGATTCTTAGGAAAATAAAGAAATAACATGGTATTAGGTCTGGATTAAATGAGGGATGGGTTACGAGCTTTACCTTTTCAGAAATCAAAAAGGATATCGTCTTATTGGCGGTGTGCGGTGAACCATTGTCATGGTGCATGATACGACTTCTTGGCCATTTTTCCCTAATTTTTACTAAGACACTGGTTAAAGAAATGGTGGTGTACCACTCAGTATTAACTTAACAGCATTAACAAGAACCCGTCTTGGAGAAGAAAACGTAATCATTTTTTGGAGTTTACTCCTTAAGAATCGATTTCATATTTAGGCCCGGGGTATGGAATTTTATGGGAGTAAAATCAAGTGTTAGATAAATGACGTTACGCTATCGTCATGGTTACTGAAATAAATAAATCGTCATGGTTACTGTTTACATTTCAATCAATCAGAATGTGACAAATATAGTAGATTTTCTCCATGAATCATTGTTAGTGTATACAGAAGGGGGTTCAAAACTATTGAAGAAAAGTTACCATGAACTTCCACTTATACTTGGTGGAGATTTTAAAATTGATTTTAATAAAGAAGATGGTTTCCGTTTGGTACAATTTCTGAAAGATGAACTGAACTTAGATTTAATTTCTGACAGGACACTAGGGACAATTAGATATGGTACAACTATTGATACGATGTTTTCACGATTTATCACACATGTATCTTCCGACATTCATGTATCATATTTTAGTTACCATAAACCAATTGTTCCAATGTTTAGTGTAACCGCTATTGTTCCTGTGATAAACATTACGCAAGATAACGTCAATGATAGAGAAAACCAATCTTACTAAAAATTTTATTGTATAACATAATTATTTTCAATATTTTCTTAAATGTCGAATTAATTGTTTTACTATTAACATAAATAAATGAATTGTGTCTTATGCTTTGAATAATATAATAGATGCTTTCATTTACCATTATACTAATCTATATGTACGATATCATCTTAAAGCAGTAAACTCCAGTCGTGCGTCGGAGCTGACACACTCACAATTTTTTTTGCGTATGCTTCTTGCCTGTCTCAATTTTCTTGGTTTGCTGTGGCTTTCGAACACCCATATAGAAGACTGTTGCTTTTTTTCTTGCCTGTAACAATATATTCATATTTCAACTCCCCTCCGTTTGTGTTCGAGGGTGAGTTCATGAAGAATCCAGCGGCAACAAAGTTTTGGAACTTTTAAATATTGATGTAAGATTTTTTGAATTTGGCTCATACCAATCTCCAAACGTCCTCGAATCTCCTCATAGGTGATATGCCAATTTTCTTCAATTAAATGCCTGACAGTAGCATCATTTTCTTCAGTGATCGCAGTTGAGGGCCGAACTTCAGAAATTTCGTCATGGAGAGAAACATGGCCACGATCAAATTCTGCATACCATCGTTTTACAGTGCTCACACGGGCTGCTTTTCTCCCGAAAGCATTTTGAAAATGACCAGTGCAGTCTTGTAGAGACAGTGAAGTTTTATAATCATAAATAATCATCGCCCTAAAATCTTTTCACGTCAATTACATTTTTGCTATGGACTACGAATTTCAAACTTGTGTTATAAATAATAGACATGCGATTTCCCGCCAAAAAATATTTTACCCAATGAATGATTGGTTAAAAAATAATTTTTAAATTATTTTAAAAATATAATATTCGAAATTCAAACATATATGAACGGACAGGAGTGCAGAACATTCAGTGTGCTCTACGTATATTAAAAAAGTGCAATCAATGTAAAATTTCTTTTCCTTTTTTCATTCAAGCCCTTATTCATATTATATAAAAAAATGATTATTTTCAATTATTTCAATTCAAATGAAAAATTTGAAGATATATGAAAGTTCCGACTGCGAATAAAAGTATACTAAACCGAAATTGTAAAGTAATTCATTGACCGCGATAGCTATTTTATTGTAAGATATTAATTTATTTCAGTAGAAAATACACTAACCCGTGGTGTTATTTTTGTCCTACAGGTAGTATTGAAAAGTGTAACCGTGAAACTAATTGTTTCCGAGTTCAGCACTGGGCCAAATGTCAAACATTTATTAACAGTAAATAAATAATTAACAGTATAAAACAATAAAAATATGAAAAAAAAAATTGTAAAATGAAATAATAGAAAAACGAGGTGGTTAGCAAAGATTTTTTTCATCTCTCTATTTGGATATATTGCGAGTGTGGCGATCAATTTTTTATCTTAAATGACAATTATTTTTTCGTGCTAATCAAAGAAAATATGTCAACATTAGCCTGAAAAATTCATTTTTAGTAATAAAATTTAGAGAAGTACCAAATCAACATCTTTTGCGCTTACCCATTTTATTAATTACCATTATCGAGAATTTTCACAAAAATAAAAGTTGGTCCCTTATAACGGCTACTAACAAAGATTCAACTTGTTGGTGATCCATACCACTATATAAATATTTAACGTCTGTCTATGCATACAAAATAAAATTTCGTGAATGTTTTTTTTATACCACTAACTGACCCCATTTTCATCATTTTCTAAATTTATGTCGGACTGTATGTTTGCTTTTCTGTCTGTGTGTTCTTGTATTATTCAAGAACGGCTGACTGTGTGTGATGAAAATTGGTATTCAGTAAAAACATGTGTTGCACATGTGACAGGCTACTGTCTGTCTATCTGTTTATCTGTTTGTATGTCTTTTTATAACTTGCAAAAAATTCGACCGATCGTGATGAAAATTGATATACAGTACGAACATGTGACTACGCAAATGATAGGTTACTAACCCTTTGACTATCTGTTTCTCTGTTTGTATTTCCTTTTATAATTTAAAAAAGATTTCACCGATCTTAATGAAAATTGGTGTACAGTTAGATTATGCGATTGTGCACATGATACACTACTGTCTGTCTGTTTGTTTGTCTCTATGATCTTTTGTAACTCAACTATGGCTTAACCAATCATGATGAAAATTGGTATAATGTCGGAACATGTGATTGGACAGGATTGTAAACGATAAGTCATAAGTGATTTTAATAAACTGTGTAGTATCGACAAAAATATATCATTTTGTTAGGAGCCATATTCATTTGATTTAATATATTTTTATTTTTGTGTGAGCACGCAAGCGCGTGCGTATGCGCGCGTGTGTGTGTGTGCGCACGCGTGCGTGCGAGAGTGGGTGACTGTGAGCACATGTGTGCGCTCATGCGTATATTTGTGACTCATAACTTTAACGTAGTTTTCAATGATTAATAAATTATGTAAGTCTGTCATTTAATCTGTTGTGAAACAAAACAAATAGTTGGTAGTCATTTTTTTATAATGTTACTGAAAAGAGCAAAAGTTTCCCAATTTGTATATTTGGATGTAGGGTGTAATCTTTGGAACTACTGATCTGATTGCGGAAATTCTGTCATTTCATTAATAGGAAGCAATTCATCTGATTCTCGAGTGCTATTTTTAATTCTAATAAAGATGTGTCGTCAATAAGAAATCACAGTAACGGTAATTAAAGTCAGAAAAACTGGACGTTCGGTTTATTTACTGATGGGCGCTGCCTAAACGGTTTGAAATAAGAAAATAAAATGTACATCAAAAATTATGTAACCTGAATATACTTTGAATAGCTTCACACATAAATCCGCGACACCATGTACCTATGTTCAATATTTCAACCACACAGACGGTTTTTTCAGTTAAAAGTGACAGAAATTTACCAAATGAAATTTGGATGTAGTTTTCAGGTACATTATATGAATTCTAATGTAAACAATTACATTAAACAGTTTGGAGCCGTTTTGGATTGGCGGTCTAGGCCCGACTTCGAATAAGAAGGCATAAGGTTCGATCCTGCCTGCGGCCAGATTAACTCATGAGCTTTTGACTTAGTCAACATAAACCACACGCTCCGTGCCTACGAGAGCACGTTGTGTCGCTCGCGGACGACGTTGCCGCATCGGTGACGATGTCTTTAACACTGAAGTAAATTAAGCCTGACACGACAATCAGTAAAGAAATTTCATAGTTGATTTGCTTTTTACAGTGTACTCTATCAGTTAATGGAGTACTTTATATACAAGTTAATAACTGGAGAAAAGCGACTCACATATTCATGCACCACGAGATTTCCCTAATTACAAGCCCGATTGAAATGAAATTTGATTGGATTTGTATAATGTAAGGATTCAATAAGAAAGAATTATTGTTAAGATGATATTTTGTATAGATATTGATTATTAAAAATGCGAGACGCGTCTTTAGAAATTAGACGAAAAGAGTTTTAGGGTTGTATAATGTATATAAATGAGTATGTATTTTGTCTGTCTTTTTTGCGTGCCTCAATCATTTATCCAATTACTATAAAACTCATGATATTTTATACTGGAAAAGGAGAAGGTGATTAAAAAAAAACTAATAACTCCAATTTCGTCTGTATATTCTGTATATTATGTATATGTCATATTTCTTAGAATCAAATT
The DNA here is from genome assembly GCA_005406025.1 of Eumeta japonica. NCBI lineage: Eukaryota > Metazoa > Arthropoda > Insecta > Lepidoptera > Psychidae > Eumeta > Eumeta japonica. The sequence continues at coordinate 62,850 of BGZK01000819.1, read as the reverse complement.
TCTAAACCGAATCTAAAAATTCCTTCATGAATTGAAGGCTTCTCTCGAGCAAAAGTGACTATTAACATTTAGCTCTGGCGTCACCTCCATATTTGTGCTATTGCCGATTATAAACATTCTTCCACATATAGAAAGTTAGATTTACCTCTGAATAAAACAGCCCAAATTTTACTTTGTACTTTTATTAGTACCGTACAAATCGAAACCGTGTTATAATTATAGTAAATATCCTTATCAGTGATAATAATCTTATAAATTAAAGTATTCCTTTATCAATGAAGCCTTTATTGGATTCGGCATTAATTAAATTAGTGGTTTCATTATTCATTTTCCATTATTAGTTTAAGGTCTCTTCAGTATGATATTTGTCATTAGTTATGGTCAATAAGAAACTATTATATTTACAGGGCCTAAAACGAGTTCAGTCATGTCGTATTCACTAGAAATGTCTCTATTCTGCATGTCATAATTATGAACCCGTTGCGGAAGGGCGCAGAGAGAGAGCAGGACTCGCGCTGGATAAACGGAGGTGTAAGCGACGATGAAGTTGTAATATCACGTTTTAAATTACATCTTATCTCGAGTAAAACCGTTCCAGCATTTTCATTTGATCCTTGCCGCCGGAGAAATGAGCCGTACGCACCACGAATCAATTAAGTATTCGGGGAATTATCGCGCCGGTGTAATTTTGCCAGAATCGAGCATTTCCCTGGAGAAATTAATCACAAATCCGAGTTCCCATTTTCAAGGAATTAATTCTTAATCCCGAGAAAACGAACGCGCTCCCGGCACCCGCGCGAAGTGAGGCGAGATGGGGCTGCGCGCGCACAGGGGTGCAGATCGAAAGCCCGAACAGAAAAAACTGAACAAAAATTTACTTAAATAGTTAAAAACTACCAAGACTATAAAATACTAAGTTTTTATGTATCTATGCTAACCAAGAGCGTTTACAAACGGAAAGCTGAACAACAAATATTTCTCTCATTCGTCTAAATCTACAAAGAATATAGACAAGTTTCATGTTATCACAATAATTTATTTAACGTGTATTGTGCTTTTATATGAAATTGAAAAAAAAGTGGTTTAATTGCTTTATAGAACATTTTCGTAGTTCGAATTGTAATATTCGACTTTTGTATTAGTTTATCATAGACTCTATACTGTTTACCAACCACGAACCTTGTTTTTTGTATTTTAGATTACATGACATAAACGTCCATAAAACACAACGTTTACATAATTGCAAAGTAATACGATACGAAAATATAGTTAAGAATTTATCCTATTAGGGATTCGTAGAATGAGATCATATGAAAAAAAGGAACATGTAGAATATCAGAAATTGTATACTCAGAAAAACAGTCACAATAAAGCGCTACGGAACCAGTAGATCGCTTGTGGTTGATAGCACTTGACTTGTGAACACTCATATCCTATAAATAAAACTCTCTTCCCACGCGCCGCACTTTATTATTTATACTCGCCGGTTGTAACACGTCATGTCCGACATAAAAAAACAAGAGTTATTGCCTTTTCAAAGTTCTACCTCACAAAATAAATCCATTTAAAAACAAATTGTAAATATACAACAAAAGCACCGCCAGAGTTGCGGGGAGCTTGTTTATTTGAAATATTCTATTCTCTGATTAATTTTTTTAATAGGAGAAATATTATGCCGTTCTACTTATGATATAGGAGCGCAGATCATAACATCTAAGCTTGGCTTGGCTAGAATTGGTTACTCACCTCACCTCTTTATATTAACGAATTAGTTAACCATAATTGCTTTCTCGTCTGCAGACAGTATGACTGCTAAGCATTTGTAAATCAGATCAAACAAAGATTCCTCAATCACTAACGAGCCTTATTGACGTATATTGGCTTCATCGTTATCAATCTTTACGTCTTACATTTCTCAGACGTAATTTCTCAAAAACAAGATTTAACATATTTTACTGGAGACTGCCTTTGAGAATACATACTTAAGAAAATATGAAAATTTGTCAATGATATTTCGAAAACAAAATCTTTCAAATTGGGAAACTGAATGACTAGAAATAATTGTTACAATGTTTTTAGTTTAGTGTTTCTGTATTCCTTTGATTTTTAGTTGTTTGTCAAATTATGTCAATTAATGTCCGATCACTTTTTATGGTGCTGACCACTCATTTGCAAACAGCAGATAGTTACACCTGAGAAACAAGCTATGCAATAGACAATCTATTCTATTACACTCCACACATAATATCCCACTATACACAACACACATTACCTTATTTCTGGTAAACACATTGATTGTTTTACACGAATATTAATAAAATAGATACGCATATAATATGAAGTACAAATTCTACTTCGGTTATATATATTTAGACAATAGTTGTTGTAAAAATGTCCTTGTTTTATATAAAAATATTTGTAGTCGACAAACATTGGAAATCGTAGTGTTACCCCATGACGTGTTCTATGGAAGTCTCTGTTATTTTATAAAATATAAGAAATATTTACTTAAACTTTGAGGAAATCGAAGTTATTCTCTCCACCTTAGAGAGAGCTACGTAGATATCCTGATATTAACCGAATTTAGACTAAACAAACCTTTACTGCAGATAGACTATTACATGCATACTACTGCACTATGAATCAAATTATTCACAAAGATCGTATTATTATTTATGACAGAAAATAGATTCCTTTAAACATATCAGCAATTAATATAATATATATGATGCAATATCTATTCAAATTTCAAAACTACCGACGCTCTCGTATTGGGAATCTACGCCTAGCCTCTAAAAAAAAATGCAGAAAAATTGTCGACTCATTAAGCTCTCCTTAAATTCCATGAAATATTTTTTTAATTATGGGAGACATAAATATATACATACTAACAAACATTAATGAATAATCTTATGAAACCACTAATCTTGAAAAATATTTGCAAATGTTTCTTGAAATTCGTGGGTCGCTTTCTGTATGATCATCATTCAGCAACTAAACATTGCTATGTTTAGTTGCTATGTGATCATGTATGTATGTACAATTAGATATTAGAAGGACAATAGCGCATGTTCGCGACGAAAAATTCCTGCACACCCCTAACGTGTATACGGCGTGAATATACGAGTTATTTCAATCCATATTGTTTACGAGTTTTGAACTCGTAATTTGTAAATAAGAAACATCGCTTTTTGGTGTAATTTTTTAGTGTAATAGTAAGGTTTTAATAGATTGTACAACATTCATAAATAAAAATATGAGTTCGCATGAATTTTACTTCCGAAGTGCATCATATACATATGCAATATAGACTCGGTGATCCTTCAAGGAGCTGACCACGTGATATAGAAACCGGCGGCTGTCATAACGGTAGGCCCTACGACCGCTGACGGTAGTCGTTCGGGGCTGCTGAATGTGTGCCGCGGAACACGCGCGCCGTGCGCCGCGTTTCGCGCGCTGCGCCCCGGACCGGCTTGCGCATAATTTGCGACTACCCTCAATTTATTGAGACCCCGGACGTACATCATCGCATCAAAGCCGATGTCGCCGCATTTTAAATTATTAAAATGCAGGCGGCTCGGCACCGCGGCCAACAAGGACATGTACAGTACTGATACGGCCGCCCCCGGCGCTTACCGGACGCTGAAGTGTCCGACGCGCCACGCGCCTACCATGGTGCAGACGGCGGGGTGCCTGCCCGAACATCGTGGGAACAATTATTCTAATTGTGAACCGATGCTTCGGAGGGTCCCTCGCCGATCGGATAGACCACCCTGACGAGGGCCAGAAGAAGAAGAAGAAGAGGGCAGTGGCTCGCTGACACGTGCTGCTTCGGCTGCTGCTGCTGGATCGCCGGTGCGTGCTGCCTCGACGCGGTCGGCGTTCACCAGCGTCCGACCACCGGCGGTCGGCTGCGTGTCCAGCTCGAGCTGCGCCTCCTCCCACCCTCGTCGAATACCAACCGATCGCCGGATGCCCCCCTTCACCTGCCGGCTGCGAATGCGCGATGACCGCGCGCGCCCGCGGGCGGTGCGGTGACGGCACCGGCATGATTTCAGAACAATGGTTCTAACCATTGCCAACTGATCCGTCGGGGTCGTATCCCCGACGAGAAGAGGCCCGGGCATGAGGCAACGCCTCCGTCCCGTACCTACATCCACAGACAGGGGTGTGGAAGCCCACGAACGAACGCTGCTGAATGTTGTTTCAGTTGTTCCTCAGTTCCGGTTGTTCCTACGTTGCCTTCGCTCCAGTCCCCTGGATCACCAGTTTAGTTTAGTGTGTTACTGCGTGTCAGTGTTCCTTCAAGCTGCGTTCCTTCAAGCACAGGGGTTCTAGACTAAATTCAGGGTTCCCGGACATTTAGTCCATGTTTATGAGAAACAAGCTAATATGAACAATAATTTATTAATCAATTTATCATTAGTTGCAGTAGTACATATCTCATGTATATCGCAGCCATCGGAAGAATGGAGGAAAAGGCCGCGAGTGGACCACGTTCATGCGTCGAGCGGGCGGCGAAGACGACACAGACTTCGGGTTCCTCGAAATGGCGGCAGTAACGGGCGCGCTGAGGACACGCGACGCGACCGGAAGGAGCGTCGCTGCCTTCAGGTTATAGGACAGTGGACGACGGCGACGGGCGCATCGAGGATAGGTTGCATAGCCGGGGGACGCCACCGGCCTCGGAGTCGTCGGCAGCGGGCGGCAACAACGGACGCGCGGAGGACAAAGAAATACCCGATGGCATTCAAATACAAAAATTAAATTTCATCTACCTCTCGTACTTATCGATAAGATCTATCAATCGAGGGGTGGACAGGAGGATGTATGGGAATGCCATCGGGGTTGCTATTGTGCTATATGGTTTAATAAATTAACAAGAAATAATAAAAAAATAAAAATCGTTATAGACTATATATATCAAAATACCGCTTTTCAAATGTTTCAATTACACAATCTTTGGAATATGTTTGATTTTTATCTGTTTTACAATATCCGACGCAGATTTTTCCACAAAAAAAGATGTCTAAATATAGAAAAATAGACACTAATCCATCGAGGATTTCACATTTTATATATTTCCCTTTTTTTCGAATTGTCCGATAACGATATGTCTGGCCTAAAATGTAAAGATGTGAAGAATAACTTTTATGTTTTTTTTGCTCTTGCGACGAGGAGGAGGCAAAAAATGTCTATCCTGCACACCCTCGCGCCCGTACGCGTGGGTAGTGTGAGACTGAAACCCACTAAAAAATTCCTCCTGAAGATGGAGTCGATGGGTCGGCTATGCTATGTAGTCAAACGACGAGTCGGGCAACAAGTCGGACGACTTTGATAGCTTCACCCATGTGAATACCGACGGCGCGTGACGTGCACTATGGACGACGCCTGAAGGGAGTCGTCTCGGCACAGGATGTCACCGGAAGCCGTCACGGGTCGGTTTCCGTTCCTCCTGCCCGGCCGGAGGCGGTTAGCGGCAGCCGGGTGGAGTGAAGGAGCTTAGGTCGATGACTTAACTAACGGACGGACCTACTCTCAGTCAGTCATGCGTATCGTTGACGTCATTAAGGCTTTCAACTGCCGCTGTAAGAACGTCAGGTGGATCATTAAGTACGTTCCGTGGCCTATGAATAAAATGGGTGGAAGGCGGCGGTTCGTAGTCAACCACCACACGAAGAAGCGCATTAGGATGTGATCCCGCGATGTCGAAGAAGCGCTTCAATGCGTCCTTCATATACATAGAGATGGTAGAGAGTTCAAGTTCTCTATGTAGAATTGAATTACGGACGCACCAATGTGCATCCGTAACCTATAGAATTTATTCTGTATTATCTGTAGCCTATCCAGTGCTGTCGGAGCGGCGTGAGCGAAGACTGAAAACGCGTATGTCATCACCGTCCTAATGCACATTTTGCATGTATATGCATTATGTATATAGTGCGCTTATTGCGCCCAGATAATTTACTTTTCCTACCGAGCATGGCTCCGAACTTCGCTCTGTAGAAAAGTGCCGTTTTTCTAACACGCACGATGTGCTCCCGGAAGAAGAATTTTTTATCGAGCGTGGCTTCTAAGTATTTATAAGACCGTTGCCACGAAATTTTCGCGTTCAACATTTTAAGATTGGGAGTGTTATAGTCGACAACAAGATGACTCTTATGCTTGCTATACTGGAATTGTATAGCTGCCTACTTTTCTGGGTTAACTTCAATCCTCCAGAGACGGAACCATTGACCAAGCTCATCAATGGCCCTCTGGAGGGCGAGGATAGTGGATCGGGTGGTCATATTCCTCCTTTTGTAGTATAGCGCGGTGTCATCGGCGAAAAGCGCGATTTGGACGCCGGACGTCGGCCGCGGTATGTTATTTGTGTACGCGGAGTACAGCAGGGGAGAGAGGGCGGAGCCTTGAGGAACTCCTGCTCTGATTAAGCGTCTGGTCGAGTGAGTACGCTCATGTCTAAATGTGAAATATCTATCAGCGAGGTAATTTTGAATAATGATTATCGGACGATCTGGCACTTGGAGTGAGTATAATTTATAGACCAGACCTGCGTGCCATACCCTATCGAAGGCCTTGGCTACGTCAAAGCAGCTACGGTTTTTTGTTTTTCAAATTCAAATTCAAAATATCTTTATTTCATAGGTTACAAAATAACACTTGAAATACGTCATAATTTTTTGCGAATTTATACTTTACTGCTCGTTCGGAAGGCAGTTTTCCCTCAAGAAGAACGAGCAAGAAACTTAAGGGTAGCTCTTTTCTAATTTGCACATACATAGCCAAAACAAATACGGAATCATTAGGAATGACACAGCCCGGTAAGAGGTCGAGCCGCTTATGCCCATTGATTTTTGTCTTCTAAATATTCAGTAATTGGATAGTACCCTTTTTTACTGAGTGATTGTTTAATAAGACTCTTAAATTTATGTAGGGGTAAATCTTATATATCTACAGGAACCTTATTGAATAGGCGCACACAGAGCCCTCTGAATGAATTTGAGACTTTACTTAGTCGACTAACATGTGAATTCAGTTTATTTTTATTTCTGGTATTGAGATTATGTCGACTACTATTTCTTTTAAACATTTCTAAATTTATTTTTACATATAATAAATTTTCATAAATGAATTGAGATGCTAGGGTTAAAATTCCCATTTCCTTAAACTTATTTCTAAGGGATGTACAAGGTCCGAGCTTGTAAATTGCCCGAACGGCCCGCTTCTGCAGCACGAAAATTTTCTGAATATCCGCGGCGTTTCCCCTGAGCAAGATGCCATACGACATCAGACTATGGAAACAGCCAAAATAAACCAATCTGGCAGTTTCGACGTCCGATAAATTTCTCATTTTTTTGACGGCATAGGCGGCAGAACTAAGCCTTTTCGCCAACTTACTTATATGAGGACCCCATTGAAGCCTGTTATCTAAAGTAATTCCTAGGAACACTGTAGAATTAACAAACTCCAATTCTTTGTTGCGTACTGAAATAGTTCCCGATCCATGTCTCACATTTGGAAGTGAGAATCTTATACGTTTTGTTTTCATTTCATTAAGAAGTAAATTATTTGCAGTAAACCATTTCTCTACCCTAAGGTAGATATCTCTAATCTCTAAAGATAGCATTGTTCACATCGTCATAAGTGGGCTGTAGTCTTTTAACTTTGAATAACAAAGAAGTATCATCTGCAAACAGTACTATCTCATGAGCATCCTTAACAAGGCTAGGCAAATCATTTATGTAGACTAAAAAGAGAAAAGGATCAAGAATTGATCCCTGCGGTACACCCATGTGAACCATAGATCCAGACGATTTTTTACCATTGACATCAACCCTCTGAACCCTGTTATTCAAATACGACTTCAGAAGGTTGAGTGCCCGGTCTGTTACTCCATAGTGACGTAGTTTCCCGATCAGAGTTTCATGATAAACACAATCAAAAGCCTTGGAGAGATCGCAAAATATGCTAATTGCATCTCACATCTCCCAGGCTCCAAAAATATCTTGCAAAAGCTAAGTGACGGTAGTATAGATATGGGTCTAAAGTTATTGGGACTTGATGCACTAACGCCTTTACATAATGGAATTACTTTATTATCTTTCATCAAATCGGGAAACACGCCATCATCTAAACACTTATTAAAGGTAAACGCCAAATGTGGCGCAATATAATCTATAATTGAGTTTACAATTATAATAGAAAGACCATGAATGTCAGCAGTTCTCTTCATGTCTAGAGATTTAAACGTTTTGATAACTTCTTCAGAACTCACATGTTTAAATTTAAATTCCAAATTGATATCACAAATCGAACTATTATTCCTCAGTAATGATTCGGCAAGAGCGGGAGATGAGTTAAGAGAACTCGTAGTTAAAACAGGAATGTCAGTAAAGAACGTTTCATAGGCCTTAGCAACCTCTATGTCTTCATTCAAGGTTTTGTGGTCTAACTTAAGTTTAAAGTCAATAACTCGGCCCCTAATTTTTCCAGTCTCGTTCTTTATGACACCCAAGTCGTTTTCATAACATTATTACTGTTTTTTATTTTACTATTTATGTGTTTGGCTTTAGCCGCGATGCAAACACGTTTAAAAATTTTTGATGCCCTCCGAGATATATTCTAGTAAGCGGAGGACTTGTTGCAGACACGAATGAGCTGGGCGAAAACCGAACTGTTAATCAAAGTTAATGCCTTTCCCGAGGAGGTGATCACTGAGACGAGTTTTTAGAACTCTCTCAAAAAGTTTGGCCTGACCGCTCAGGAGGCTGATCGGTCTATAACTGGCAGGGAGGTCGCGCGGTTTTCCTGGTTTGTGGATACCGATTATCTCCGCCTCTTTCCAGGCGGGAGGAAAATAACAATTTTTTTGGCACGCGTTAAAAATCGCAACCAGTAGACTTAATAACGGTAGAGAAAAGCATTTAATTGCTTTGTTACTGATACCATCGAGGCCCGGTGCCTTTCTGGTATTGAGTGATTTCACCAGCGTTTGGACTTTGCTGAGTGAGACAGGCGTCAGATCGTCTTTATGTTCGAGGAAGGTTTTTTGAAGAACCTCTTTCTCGATGCGATTAATATGAGTAATGTCGTGCGGAGAGGAAGCGTGAGAGCATTGAGTCTCTATAGAGTCTGCAAGACACTCCACTACCTCCGCGTCGTCAAGGCCAATTGTGTTATCTTGTCTTTTAAGCGGAGATATAGAGATACACCCCTCCGTTTTAAACGCTTTGGTAATTTTCCAAAACGTTTTGTAGGATGGTCTAATTTACTCCATGAGGTCGCTCCAACTCTCATTTCAGAATTCATGAACGCGAGCTTTCACTTCGCGTTGGAGAGCTCGCGATCTGAATCTGTATTCTGGAGTAGGATAAGCGCTCGCGCGGCGCAAAGCTGCGTTTTTTGCTTTCATCAATTCGAGAATGTTGGGCGGAAACTTCCGACGAGGAACATCCCGCTCGCATTTATCGACCACTGTCTTGATGTGGCTGGTAAAAGCACCTATAGCAAAGTCGATCTCGTCTGTTGTACGAATGTCCTCTGGGATGCTATTAAGGGGCGGAGTGTCGATTTTCTCAAGCGAGCTCGATACTCTTTTCCAATAAGTGATTTTAATAGTGGGCATAGGCCTCCCACCACCGGGAGGACCCATTTTTAACATTACTGGTCGGTGGTCGGATAAAAGACAATGTAGAGTCTCAAGAGCCGTTACGACGGCAGAGCCTATAGACTTACTGGATCGGGAACCCCTGTTCACGGTAGTCAGTTTGAATATCGTCGGATGGGAGTTTGTGAGGATGCAACGAATGACTACTTTCAGTTTACGCTCCTCCTCAAGAGCGTACGTATGGAATTGTACCTTGTTGTCAACAAGGTACTTGTTCAGACTTCGAGAAGTCTCAACATTTAGACATAAAATCTTAATGCCATCATCGGCAACTCTGATGGCCTTTGAGTAATTAATCCTTAGACGTTTACAGTCCGCGGATATTTTTAAGAACTTTGCGCCTTTGCGCAAAAAAACAGAGAGAGAAATTCTGGATTTTGGAGGAGCGGTAAATTTGGCCCTCGCTACGGAGGGAGTTTTGGTGGCTGCCTGCGTAGAAGTAGCAGGCAGACTGTTAGTCTGTGGTGACGAAACCACCACATTATTAGTTGCAGGAGCAGATGCATCCCGGGATGCATCTACATCCATTCCATTAGAAGGGGAGATGACGTCTGACGTCTTGGATTTTTTCAAGGCTTTTCGTATGGCCTTTTGGTTTTTACCCTTAATCAGGGCGAAGGAATCAGATTGGGAGGAGTTGGTTTTTCCGGTAGTGAATTTACCGGAATCAGAATCATTATCGTCGGTACCTACGACTGTGCTGTCTGAGCTCGTTCCTTGCTTGGAAAATGAGCTAGCATATCTTTTACTGCCCTTAGAAAAGAAACTGGACCTGGTGGAGCTTTGGCTTGAGGCCTGGCTCGAGGTCGGAGAGGTTGCTGAGCTCGAGGCGCGGCTTGACGCTGGGTTCGCAAACCGAACCAACCTGTCCAGATCGGTGTCTGGGCATTCGTAGCTCATATCCTAAAGCGGTTTGGTGACGATGTTCTTGATGAGGGCATCGTCACGAATTTTTGGCCGTCTTACCAGACGGCCAAAAATATACACTCTCACTTTAAGAGGGTAATCGATGAACGGGCTCGATGGTTCCAAACCTGGAGGATAGAAGTGAATCCCAATAAGTTAGTTGTATATATACTTCAAATGTAGTAAAGGTAAAAGTGTATGTACAGTCGCGTCCTCCCTTCTCATTTACAATGCGCCCATCCCGTGGAAATCCACCTATAAATACCTAGGTATTATGCTTGATATGAACCTCCACTTTAGGAGCATATCAAGCGTGTTAGGAAAACAGCAATCTTATACCAAGCACGCCTCAACGGAATGTTAAGTACGAAAAGCAAACTTTTTTGCTTTTATTTGTAATAACTTTGATAAGTAATAAAAATTAGTGAGCTATTTTTCGCCTTACAAACATATAGAAGAAAAACAGGTGTTTTATTTGGCCTCCGCGCTCTTTGACAAACTTCGAACCGTCCAGTGCAAGGGTGTCTCTCTCTAACACGTACGTGTTAAATCGACCCGTACAGATTCTTAAGTGACACACAATTAAAACGTTGCTGTGCCTATTTAAATTTATTAGATGTAAGTAGTATAATTATATTTTGATGTTGTATTATATATTTATTATTTTATTTTATCTGTTTAAATAGTTATTGTGAGAAGTGCCAGTTTTAAATAGCTATTTAGTAAATTTGTTTTTGATTGTATGATATTTTAATTTCCTATCTACTTTTTATTTGTTATTATACTATCAGCGTAATTAAAAGTGTTAATCTTTTAAATATTTATTAAGTACACTTTTGTTAATTTTTTTATGTGGTCAGAGCATCTACCATTGAATAAGACGATGTATTTCAATGCTTAAGTACACGCCGCATTAAAAAGTAGTACTTTTAAATGCTGGACATTTAGGGCATTTTATTTATCACCATGTAAACCTCCAAATCTATAAACGCTACCATAATGTTATCAAGACAATAAAAAAATTTTGCCCGTTGCGCAATATATTAAGGCGTTTTTTTCACGATCGTTTATTGACATTTTTTCATCTCTATAGGTGATCGCGAAATGGAACCATAGTCGGGTTCAGTAGGCATCTATACTAATGTTATAAACGCGAAAGTTTGTATGGATGGATGTTTGTTGCTCTTTCACGCAAAAACTACTGAATAGATTTCGATCACACAGTTCAATAATATATAGCTTACACATCAGAATAACTCATAGGCTATAATTTATTAAGACATAGCGTGAATTATCCAAAATATAACGAGAAGTGTTAAATAAGTAGGAAAAAAATCTGTCAAAATCATCATAAAAAATACTTAGTTCCAATTTACATACATTACACAATTTAATTTTTCGAACACTTATAACTGGACAATAGCTGGACCGATTTTCATTTTTAATTTGTTGGATTTGTCTCCTTCCCGAATAGAAAAATAATGATAAAACATTGAAAAATTGACAAAAAAATAAAACGCTTTCTATTATCATTATCACAATTTTCCATCACCATGCGGGTGAAACCGCGGGCGCAGCTAGTAATAATAATATTTTTGAAAACATATAGCGCCATCTGATCACAAATTAAGCAATGAAGTTTATAATATGGATATCAGATAGTTGACACAATGCATATATATTTGTTTTGTACACATGTATACACATAATACATATAGCATTATATAGACTCAAAACAAATTTAAATTTTTAATCAAATAAATGTTTCTTGTAGTCTATTTAGCAAGAGCCATTTTGGTGGAAACCTTCTCAAAGGCACTGAAAATTACGACTCAGGGCTCGTTCGATTCGGAATGACATGTAGAAACTTTTTGATAAATTTGAAGTGGGGCCGATAAAAATTACAAAATTTATAAACTATTTAGAAAGAAATAAGGGTTAAGTTTTTCGCAAATGTCTCAGAAACCATTTGCAAATATCGACAGTCGGAGAAAAGACCCTTGAAGAAAAGGTAATTTCCTAAGAAAAAGGTTTTACCTCCCGGAACTGCACTACCAATAATTATATTTTTATTAGATGCAAGCTGAAAATTGGAGCAAATAACGGAGACTTTAGCTTTTGCGCGCCGCGTCATTCAGACACAGTAACAAAGAAAATTATTTTAACTTATTAAATATCATTATTAAGGAATAAAACAGTTCAAATACTATTGAGATACATGAATAAACAACAAACCGTCGACAAAAAAATATTCCAATTTTTCCAATAATTATGCTTATAGCAATCAACAAATTTTTCACAATGGAATGTTCACATAAAAATGTCGATAAATATTGAACTAACATCTCAGGATTTGTTTGACTTCTAAGAAATACTCTTAAGTGGCATTAAAATGGATCCCTGATGTGAAAATTTAACAAAACAATGTTTTCTACCATTTAACTGCATTAAAAAATTTGGTTGCCTGTAAAGTCGGTATACGGGCGAAAGTTTTACGTGACAACGACTTTGAATGGTAAAATCATTTTAATGTGAATATTCATTCGTATAGTAGGAAGAAGGATGAAATAATAGTAACAATTTAAAACATTTATTTATACAAAGAATTATATTTAAAACATTAATTTATACAAAGAATCTCGCACTGAATTTCATATTAACAAAATTTTATTTTTACCTTTACACATACATACGTATTTATATACAAATATACATACAATAACTTGCAATACATTTGCAAGCTATGCACTAATTCTCTAGTGCTGCGCGCGGCAGACCGATCATAGTTGAGTGGGAGAGAGACGCAAGGCATTCGGCGGGCCTCTCTCGTTCGGTGACTCATCGTTACGTTACCGAGCGTTACACTTTCAAAGTGACTCCCAGCCGCAACCTAATTTAAGACGTTGTCACGTCAAAATGAAAATGCGATTAATGCACTCTAAGAAATATTTTTTCTGAAATTTTATCATGGGAATAGCCCTCGCCGCGCTGTCGCAAGTCATCATCGCAGAGTTCAGCACTGAGATTAATCGCGACTGCTGTATGCACGGCACGCCCAGCTAAACACGTGAAAAGCGCCGCATACTGCTTTTCACGGCGTCTCCCGACTGTGCTCGACGGAGGACCGAAATAACCGAAGTCCACGAATGAGGATGGCCCGCGGCGCGCCGAGCGGCCGCCGGTGGTCGCCGCCGGGTGGTCCGGCGGGCCTCGACCGTTGACTGCGGCGTCGCGAACTACGCTTTACCGACTACGTTTTCGCCGTCGGACGAAGACGAAGTATCCAGTAGCGATGCCTCGCTTCGTTAACTGTAGCTTCGACACCTACAGGATATTTACATTTTTTCTTTTGGTGGTCAGTGCATTAACAAATTGAGTTACTAAAAAACTGTTTATTTTTGAAGTGTAAACTTCTTTAGCGGAGTTGTGCACTTTTTGGGATGGGTAAAAAATGTTGAACTCGCGTCAGGACACGTGACCTATCGAAAATTCCTAAGACGGAGGGAAAGTAGACCACCGAATTCTAATTTCGAAATTGGAAAAAATCGAATCAAAATTGTTCGTTTCTCACTTCAGCTTACCATAAACCTATTGTATCAGTTTTAGAGATTGGCGATGATGATGCTGGTGACGGTGACGGTGAAAGAGTCATTAAAATTATGGACGGAAGTTGATTTTTCTGAGAGAAAAACTTTTGAATCTAGAATAATTGTAATAGTGCTGAAGTGTTAAATTTTTAATATAATATAAATTGCCATGTTTGTGTACGATAGCGCAATAAATGAATATTGTATTTTACCACATAAATGATAGTACTTTTATACTGATAAATAAAGCAATTCGTGCGAAATTATTCCTTAACCATTCCAAAATATTAAAAAATGCATAACGTTAATGTTCGAGATTTCACTTCTGCCGGCACTCCCGGAGTGCAATATTTTTTTTTTTCAGTTGTGTTTTTGCAACATTGTGTAATTTAATATACATCTGTTTTTTAGTGTATACTATAGTTTGTTCACAATTCTGAAACCCCGATAGTAATATACTTTAAAAGATTAATCAGTTTATCTCTTTGTGAGAATTATATAAAAATGCCTGTTATAGATTATGATTGTATTAGTAATCATACGGGCGACACTCATACACGATTCCGCTATAGGCATATATTAGGTAGGAAGAAAAGTTTTTCCGTATTTTAGTAGTAAGAAGTTGCAATAAAATGTTTTTGGTAGTACTGTTTTGTATCTGATTAATTTCCTATCATTATATAAATAGATAACATTTTAAAAAAAGAAAATTAAAAAGTAAAAACGACGTCACGCCATTTTTCTACCGTTTATCTGTCCACCAAAATGAATGAATCTAACGTAGAAATTCGAATCACTTTAAAGTTTCCAAGGATCAAAATGTCTGTACTCCATGCACCTAATGCAGTGTCAGCAAGAGTAGCACAAAACTGATTTAAGCATTTTCAATCCGGTAATTTTGATGTCAAAGATGAACATCGACTCGTTCTGGTCGACCTGTTGCAGATAAAGTTTATGCCATTTTGGAAAAAGTAGATCAAGTTTATATAAGTTCTTACGACATAGTCGAAGAGCTAAGAATTAAGCACAAAACAGTTTTAACCCATTTAAAAAAAGTTGGATAAACAAAAAAGCTCGATACTTGAGTCTCACTCGAGCTTACTGAAATCAATCTAATGAATCATGTACTTATTTTCGATTTTCTATAGGCCTTTTCATCAGAAGACGAGCGCATGCGTAGCCGCCATGCTGAAATGGTGGGAATTCAAAAGATTCGTACAGTTTTAATGAACAATGGCTGGAAAAAGAATACTATCACCATAATCAAATAAATTATTGGAAGAAACCATCGATGGTGCTTCACTTATTTATGATTCAATTGAAGCTCATAATTGTGAGCAATTATAAAGATGGCTAAAATGTCATGGACGTCCACAAAAAGGGAAAAAAATTGAGCTGATAGAGAGGTTAGGTATCAATATTTGCTTGCTATTTATATAAAAAAAAGTAATATTACCAATTTTATCTTTATCAATAATATTAAGTCATTTGTAGTACTGAAAAAAAGCAGTTTTTTAACGTGAATGTGACTCATAAAAATATAATTATTAAAATAAGTCATTAATATTTTGAGATTACATATGGCATTATTGACAAGAGAAATGTAAATAAGATATTGATTATTTTTTGTATTTTTTATTATAAGTAAAATCTTAATGACGAGAGAATATATAAAAAAAATTATAAAATATACAGAGTCAAAAATGCAATTAGGAATAATGTACCTGTAGATCAAACAGTTGATAATTATCATTTTGCACATGATTTAATGTGTAATTTACTTGAGGATTTTATTATTTTCTTACGATATTCCAGACAAGGCTTTGGAAAATTTATAAAATTATATGTATTTTCTTTGAATGATTTTAGCCGTGTATCAGTTTTACATACTCCGTAACAACACCGTTTTATTGTTCCTTTTCGTACAGTCAACATAATTAAAATGAAATGTAAAAAAATTTTTTTCAATTATATGATTTATTACTTTCTTTTCTTTCAATTTCTTACAGTGAAAATGCTTCAACAAAAATTGTTTTATTTTTATTTTTTATGTACGGGCACTTTATTGTGGTTGCTTATTAAAAACTGTACGAAAAAGATGACTGATGATAATGCATGCGCACAAAAAAATTTTGTGATGAAAAGGCCTATTGAAACGTAATGAAACCGAACCCATTTAAAAAGATTGATGTAAATTGAAAAAAAACTTAAGGAAAAGATCATGGCCCAAAAGCAAGCAAGCTCCACAGTCCATATCGAAACCAGAATTAACTCGCAATAAGTTGATGCTATGGTATGGTGAGCATACCGCTCGGATTTCTACTGTCAGCAGCTCATGAGACTTAAGCAAGAAGTAGATAAAAAGCGGACGGAATTCATCAATAGAAAGATCATGGGTTTTTGACCATCATAATGCCTGACCAAACACATCTTTAACCATTCAGCCAATATTCAGAGTTTGGTTGGGAAGTTCTGATGCATCCACCATATAGCCCTGAACTTGCATCCTCAGATTTTCACTTGTTTCAGTCTCTTCAGAATTCTTTAGGTGGTATTAGGTTAACATCAAGAGAGAACTGTCAAAACTAATTGTCACAGTTTTTTGATCAGAAGTCCCAATATTTCTACAGTAATGGGAATATGTCACTTATTATAAAATGAAGACGTGTTGTTGAACAAAATAGCGTGTATATTGTAGTAGGAGTAAGTGGCATGTGAGGTATCCGACCATCGTGCTTCGTGGGCTCGCATTCAATTTAAAATTAGAGTAGAATAGAATATTCGAATCCGAGTTTGCGGATAACAAATGAATAGGGATTAGAGAGAAGTACAGAATAAGGGGACGAGGGCTGATGGCCGAGTGCACAAGTTTCAATAGTGATAAAAATGGATTGTTATAGTAATTTAATAAGAAAACCATTGAGAAATCATAGAGAGAAATATTGAAGAACCGATCAATAAATACATTGGTCTTAAATGGAAATACTCTTTCATTTTGAATACTCGAATCTTTGGTCTTCATCTTAGATCGAACAAGAACCTCTCGTAGAGAAACGTCCCACATTGGCGGAGGCGCTGCGTACGAAGAAAGCAAAAACAAAAGTTATGTAAGGATTCTAAAACTGGCGACAGTCTTTCAAGGTTTGCTCAACGAAGATTTCGGCGAGTTTTACGAGAACTACGAAACATTGGCTGCCCTGAAGAATTGGACTGAACGGCAGAAAAAAGCAGACTTGACTCCGCCGGCCCAGCTAAACTCTTTTATAAACTCTCGACACTACGGAAATGACACAATGAAATCATAAAAGACTTTAATGAGAAATTCAAATACGATATAAATTACAAACAAATATTTTATAACACAAAACAAGAAGATGACGACTTAACTGAATATTATTATAAAGTGAAAAGGCCAGCTACAACGGCAAAAATCAACGAAGAAAACACGATCATCATAACATTCCTGTATGGTTTGAAAGCGAATGTCAAACCATTATTTGCGGCTCGAGCTTATAAATCGCTCGCAGAATTAAAATCAGCCGTTACAAACTACAAACAAGTCTACGAAAAAAATCGGGCGTCTACTTATGACTTACTTATCGAGTGGGGAACCGAAGAAAATTTCCCAACACATCCTGCAAGCGACAAGAAGATCGACGTAAGACTGCCAGAACCGGTCAGAACGGAAGCTCGACCCTACTGGTTTCGTGACCGTGGCGACGAGCGACGCTACGTGGCAACGACGATACAAGATTGGCGCCGAGCGGACGAAGGAGACGGAGCGTGATTTCAACCTCCGGCGAGTTGTGCGCGACCTCAACTTCCAGCGGGTCATTAGGGTAACGCGAGGGGACAGCGGCAGTGAAACAACTACAAGGCGGGCAGCTGCTGTTCGATGAAGCCACCCGCCATATGAATACCAGTGGCACGTACGTAAAGGTAAAAGAAGGTAATGTACGCGCTTTGGTAGATTCGGGAGCCGAAGTGAGCTGTGTCAACGCAGATATAATAAACATTAATAGTGTTAGTGAAATGTTAAACTCTCGTGTCGTATTGAAAGAAGTAAATGGGGCAATTTCACAATTTACCGGGGTTACGTCACTTGACTTTTATATAAATTAAACTAAATTTAAACACACATTTACAAAAGTTGGCGTCAGCAGTGATGATGTATTTCGAGGATATGTTCAGTAGGAATGAAAAACTCTTATCGGCATGCAACCTAGCCTTGATTTCCACGAGAGAAGCAATGGAAAGTAGGTGAATTGGCCGTAAATAAGGAGTTGTCCGTTTGTCAGCGAGATAAACTATGAACAGTATGTAGGATTTCGGCAGAAACTTTGATGGAGAGGCAAAGAGGTGATGAATTTTGTAGACGGACTGTAGAAGCCTTTGGTAGAAATGGAGGTAGGAATAGAGACATCCTTGTGAGAAACGAAGTTTTATATAAGAGGATAGATTGGTTAGGGCATAGAAAAAAGGTAATAGATTTATCGAGGTGTACGTTGGATGACGTGTTGAAAGAAATGCATGATGAACCTTGGATAGAGGGGCATTTCGAATTAACGAAAACGTTAGCAATGTTAAGAAAGAGATATTTCATGAAGAATGTCGAGAAAGAATTGGAGAAGTATATCGCTTCATGTTGTATATGTGTAGAAAGAAAGAAAGTGAGCAATCAGGCTATATTGCAACCGATTGTAGTACAGAGTCTTTTAGAAAAAAAATTGAGATTGATGTATTTGGGCCTATTAGAAGCTCTATGTGTGGTAACAATATATAATAAGATCTATAGAGTATGCCACTAAATATGTTATCACAAAAGTTGTTCCGCGAGTTACTGCTGAAGCGATATCAGATTTTTTAATTAAGGAAATATTGGAATAAATACGAAGTAAACGATTATTGCCCCTCAATCCAAATAATAAAATGTGTTGATAACATAATAATGTGATTTTGTAATTTAACATTTTGTCCTTTTATGTCACATATCCTGTGTGAGAGCTGGCGGACCTCCGGGCGGCCGGCGCCGCGCTCGGCATCTGGAGGCGCGGTAAAGAAAAGGGGGAAAAGAAAAAAGAGCTACCGTGGCCTGTTTTTTTTTATTAATAAAGGTTATGTAAGAGAGGTGAGATGTGGAAGCGAGATTCGAACAGTAGTTTAATGTTCTTTCTTTTTCAATTCTCGAACCACATTAGTGGTACGTGGTAACAAGTATGGTTTAAATTGTGGCGTACATAGAATTTTGAGATAGCAAAAATTACTTATATGTATAATTATTTCAGTTATTATTTCATATCATTAATAAACTAAATTACCAATTTTTACGATTGGTAATTTAGTTGAATAATTAATAAATACTTCGTTGATTATATCTACCATTTGGGCCATTGTTAATCGTAAATATGCCTATATTTTGTAATATTCCTGAGGTCTTCAAATATTCGCCAACGTCATGTTCCACATTGTATTTTTATATAAACACAATGCGTACATTCTTGCGGTATACTTTATGAAATAATACAATAATTTAAATGAATGTTTTGATTTGTTATAATAATAATAATAATTCTTTATTTTCCTCCACAATAGTTTAGAATGCAAGATTACAAAAAATGTACAACATTAGGAATTACTGTGTGAGACTGGAACCCAAACTAAGTTCAACTTGTGTTATAGGTTTCCAGGCACCTACCCTTGAGCATCACGGTCACATGTTTATTATGAATGTATAGAATAAGTGTATTTACTGCATATTAAGAGCATGTTATGTATGTTCATTCAGAGTAGAACACATCAAAAATATAAACAGAAGCAACAATACTCAAGCGACTTGCCATTTGACGAAAACAATAAAATATGTAAACGAATGATATGAAAACAATAATAATAAAATATATTTAAAATGTAAAAAATAGTATTCCTAAATTTCATGTTATGATGTTTAAAAGAGTTTCAGTATCATCATAGTTTTGCTTCAATAAGAACTGATTGATTCAATGTTTACACTCAAATTTCGTTAAGGCATATATTGACAGGGATTTATTCAATTTGTTATATAGATACGGTGCCAAAAACTCATAGAAACGTTGTGCAAATGTAGTCGAAATTCTGTTTACCGGGCACACATTTCCACGTTTTAAATCTACGAGTGCTGCATCGAATGTGAGCACCGAGTGCTCTTTAAGAATTGTATTCAGAATAAATAGTTGACGGACTGTTAGGACTTTCCAGATTTTGTACAGTTCTAAGGTGGGATATCTAAAAGGAAGAAAAGAGCTAACCTTCAGTACTAATCTAAGTTTATAATACTGGTTTTACATGCGCCGCCCAAGAAGTAATACAATAAAGTATAAGGGATTGACAAAGAGAGTAGTAGACAGTTTTAAGAGTCGGAAAATCAGCGATGTGCCTCAGTGATTTAAAAATGTAAATAAGCTTGCGAATTCTACTTGCAATTAAGTCAATGTGTGGTTGAAAGCTAAGTCTATAATCGATAAGAACACCAAGATATTTATATTCATCCACTCTCTCTAATTTAGGACATAAGCAACTTTTTCGTAAATCGCTACATTTGTGGGCCACTAAATTGTATTCGTTTATGGGTATGAGTGTACTGGTAATAGAAAAAACTATGTATTTAGATTTTTCCGGGCTTAGAGTTAAGATATTATTTTTTAACCATACACAGAATGAATTCAGTCCTGATTGTGCATTCTGAAATAGCTCCGACCAATGTATTGCCCTAAAATGTAGTACTGTGTCATCAGCAAAGGTTATAATTTTTCCGTTTGTAAATTTTGTTTGGGAAAGATCGTTAATATATATAAGAAATAAAGTGGGACCCAGTATACTCCCTTGGGGGACACCGTAGGTCATAGGAAGATCATCACTTATGTTATTGTCAATTTTAACACATTGTGAGCATGAGGACAAATAATTTTTAAATAATTGTAGTTGTGTACCTCTAATACCTAAAGACTCCATTTTATGCAAAAGTAGGGGAATACACACCGTATCAAAAGCTTTTGTGACATCCAAAAAATACAGTTAAAGTTTTATTTTTAGTATCTAAGTTGTGAACAATAAATTTTAATAATTCATACGCCGCATCTGATGTACTTTTTCCTGATCGAAAGCCATACTGAGACGATGAAAGGAGACTTTTCATTTCTAAATAATTTATTAATCTATTATTCATTAGGCGTTCCAAAATTTTAGAGATATGTACTTCTGTAATAAAAAAAAAAACCGGCTAAGAGCATGTCGGACCATGCTCAGTGTAGGGATCCGAAGCCGTTACTACAAAGAAATGCATTACAGACGAAAAAACTACGTTGTTATACTTTTTTCCATGTTTCCCGCGCAGAATAGGTCTAAGCACTTAAGTCCCCTACAACTAGAGAAATTAGTAGGCGTGTCGACTATTACTCTTAAACTAGTGAAAGCTAAACGCACTAGTAAAAGAGTTTATTTTCATTGCACTTACGTTTTTTTGTTGATAAGCGCAGTTTTTCGGCAATTCCTTTACAACTGTATATCCGATTGTGTTCAAATTAATTTTCATTGACAGTATCTAATTTATTTTTATTGTTTTTATTTTATTTTTTTTTTATATTCCTTTCATATACGGTAAAATATACGAAGGGAAAGAATCAAATTTGGCTATTTTCGGGGCGATTATTTCCGAAAATATTCACTTAATGAAAAAATGTCTTAGAAATCTTTTAGTGATTTTAAAAGAACTATCGAAATATGTGGCACACATTAATGTTTGTAAAATTTATTTTTTTTTAGGTTCTGTTTCATGTAGAATTATATAATTTTATTATTTACCTACCAAACTAAGTAGTGGCATATACAAGGCATCTTATTTTAAATTTTATCAAATATACATTTTGTAGATTTTGAGTAAATGCCTGTGACATACCTACGGACGGACGAAGGGTCATGACGGAACCCTAAAAAGTAGTGAATCTTTCGTGTTTCTGTTTTGTAAAAAAATATAATATTACACTTTCTATTTCGTTAAACAAAATTAAATACTCCATCTAGAGACAATTTAACAACTTTTTACTGAATAAATACATGTTGCGTTGTAATTGTTCGATGTTGAGTTTTTTATAGCAAATGTTATTATTATGGAATTTTCCTAAGTCTGTTGACTTGGGCCATGGTCATTTATTGCTAATGATTTTTTTGCAGATGGAGGACAATGACCATTAGTTTGTTTAAAAAATATAATCTATAGGTTTACGGTTTCGATTTTCTTAGATATATATATATATATATATAGATTTTGATAAGTTGCTCTGAACAATTTTACTTCAGTCATTAAATATTTCAAATGGTTAAGTACCTTCTTCCCTTTTAGCAGGTAGCACAATGCTGAAGTATATTGTACCCTTCTATATCATTTGTTTTTAACTTTTAAGTTCTTCTTCATTCGTAGTTTTTCATTTAGTTTATCTTTTAATTATTTTGTGCTTTTTTGAATTATTTTTATTTAACTTTTGTATGTATATGATACGATATTTTAAAGCATGGTTTTTAAAATATATCATCTATTTATCAATATTTTGTCTAGTTAATGTTCTATGGATTCTAGCGTTACTATACGCATCTAAAGCTATAAAAATGTTTATAAGATATAGCGAAATAAATAAACTGCCATATAAAAGTTCGAAAATATAACAATCCTTTGTTAACACTTGTGTAAATAATAAGAAGATTGAATTACCTTCTAGGATTTTATATAACCAACAAAAATATATAACTAGTTATTTAAAAAAAAATAATATACAGCAAGTCACTTCAAGAATAACTTAGTAACTTATATGTTAGCATGGGTAGTGCGATGCAGTGTGCTTTTTATAAACTCGTAGGCAGCTGAAGATCAAACTTTCCCGATTAGCCACCTAAGCTTCGACATTCGTTGCTGCCGTTGTTGATTTTGAAGGTAATTAATCATTTACTGTATTATTGAAAACAACGATAATTATTTCAGATTTCGAGATTCAGATGGACGCCGGTGAGTGTGCCGATAGCGCTGCCCTTCCCAAGGGCGGCGAGCGGCTCACAGGTAGGGCGCCCGCGGCGCGGCCGGAGCATGATGATTCATCACTAAACTGAAACGAGAATGGCTAAGCTCATGCGCCGGCGGGAGGGGCGGGCGGCAACACCGGCAGTCCGCTCCCGGCGCCGTGAGGGGTGGTCGTGTTGTCGTGGTCGCGTGCTCGCTGCCGACTGCGACCCGCGCCGGCCGTCGCTCTCGCCGGCGTCGAGTGCTGCTCGATCGTTCGCGAGTGATCGTCGGTGCGGACCGAGCTCGCCGCCCGACGAGTCGGTACCTTCTACAAAACATTGAAAGGGAAAAGCGATCCTCGCAGTTATATAAACCTCGTTCGGGTTGTTCTATGTGAAATCTGATCGTTTCCAGACTTCACCAGGAACGTTTTCTACAATTCATGCAAAATATCCCATTTTTCTATCTTCATATTTCCGAAAGGTAAGTACAGTTTTAAGGTAAATAACTAATAAATATTTTACAACGTGCCAACAAACTAAACGCCGCATACTTACATCTCTTCGAGTCTGACGTCGGAGCGTTAAAATGCACTTCTCTTCGTATCGAAACCGACCGCACGCGTAACAAATAATACAATAAAACCATTTAGTTCACATTAAAATTTTTGAAATTGATAAAAATACACATATATATATATATATATATATATATATATATATATATATATATATATATATGACGAGGCAAATACATCAGAATAAAATAACAAGAACACAAATCTGTATCCTAGCAGGTACGCACCCAGTACTCATTTAATGTCTTAACCACAGTCGTAGCACCTGCGGTTATAATTTAAATTTAAGTTGGTTAAGTTTGATAATTTGAAAAAAAAATGAACTATTTAAGGTACGGTTTTAAGTCTAATTAGAATAGATTAAATCATGTACATATAAATATTAACTTATTGGAATAAATATAGACAGATATTTATAAGTGGACTCTTCGGGATTAGGTACCGACACCTCGTCGGCGCTCATTCAATTAGCAGTGAGCTGTCTGCGGGTGTTGGCGATGCGTGTACCGGCGACAGTGCGACCTCCACATCGGGTCCGCTGTCAACTAAAAAGCAACAGGTGGCAACGAAGACGACGGTTGGCCACGACTGCCACTACACTTCAAGTCTGTGTAAACAAACACTATGAAATCGGCAACAAATGACGTGCTATCTACTATTTATGTCTCAAATACTACAACTTCTTTTCATTTCGTATTAATAAATTTTTTACCAATAAATGCAACTAGTTTATTAAAATATAAATTATTTAGTCGAGAAGTACATTTAGAACGTGCAATATGAATACCGCACATCTGTATCTATTCGAAATGCATTAAACATGACTAAGATAGGATTTTCACAGAAACTCGACAAACAATTGAAAGTGAAAGTAGGTGCCTCTCTAGCCCACCCCGAAGTTCGCCACTTTGACGCTAAATTTCATATGTTATTGTATTTCATTCGTTATTGTTTTTAACCCCGTCGCAAAGGGGCGTTATAAGTTTGACGTGTGTGTGTGTCCGTCTGGTATCGTAGCTCCCAAACGGCTAAACCGTTTAGTATTTTTTGTTCGGTACATGACTTAATCGATAGCGTTCTTAATTATGACTAAAAAAAATTTGGTTGCCTGTAAAGTCGGTATACGGGCGAAAGTTTTACGTGACAACGACTTTGAATGGTAAAATCATTTTAATGTGAATATTCATTCGTATAGTAGGAAGAAGGATGAAATAATAGTAACAATTTAAAACATTTATTTATACAAAATTATATTTAAAACATTAATTTATACAAAGAATCTCGCACTGAATTTCATATTAACAAAATTTTATTTTTACCTTTACACATACATACGTATTTATATACAAATATACATACAATAACTTGCAATACATTTGCAAGCTATGCACTAATTCTCTAGTGCTGCGCGCGCGGCAGACCGATCATAGTTGAGTGGGAGAGAGACGCAAGGCATTCGGCGGGCCTCTCTCTCGTTCGGTGACTCATCGTTACGTTACCGAGCGTTACACTTTTTCAAAGTGACTCCCAGCCGCAACCTAATTTAAGACGTTGTCACGTCAAAAAATCTGTTCAGCTGTTTTAAGATTATCAGCCTTTTTTTCTATGAATGAATGAAAGCATCTTCCACAACTCTGATCGAATCGAAATTTGATATAGTTAATTCAATAATATCAGAACATAGTAACTTTCCGATAAAGTCGCAGCGTCACCTGGAATCTGCAGGATACGCAACTCTCTCGCGAACTTACAGCGGAGATAGTGTGTTTGGGCTCATGGGAGTGGTCTCCATGAATACATTGTATAAACTATCTTCCACCCGCAGCTCCGCCCGTAGACGCAGAATGAATTCCTTCATCTAGTGCAATCGATTACACAATCTATCTCGTTTCAGTCTTGTTCTCGACGTCATTTTGTCTCACACTCGATTCCGGTCGCGATTCCGTTTTCCGTTCCGAATCCGGTATTGATCAGAGTAGATTCCGATTCTAATCCGGATCCTGCTCTCCATATCACACTGGTTCCGGTCGCGGTTCCGTTTTTCGTTCCGAATCCGGTCTTGATCCGAGTAGATTCCGATTCTGTTCCGAATCCTGCTTTTCATGTCATTTAGTCTCACACTCGATTCCGGTCGCGGTTCCGTTTTTCGTTCCGAATCAGGTCCGAGTAGATTCCGATTCTGATCCCTCAATTTCTCGGCGTTGAATATAATGAGACACGATGATGATGGTACGAAGGAAAGATTACCGACGTGAAAGGTGGTTTAAAGGAATCAAGTCATGATTGATTACTATTGGGTGAGATAGAGCTGGATGCTGAACGCAGTATGGTGTGAATGGTGTAGTATGCTATAGACTATCCAAACAAAACAATAGTCAAATGGGATGATAGTGTTTAATACGTTTTAAGTACTGATAGCTTCAAGATAGACTTTTAAGGTATTTTAAGTACTTAAATAAATATTTTTAAATAATTAAGTACATTGAGTACAAAATTGAAGTATTGAAATCCTGTTTCTCAATCTGTGCTATTCTGTTAAAGCCGATGTGTCATTAGTGTTATTAAACAGGTTTCTTTGGGCGAGTTTACAAATAGAAAAACCTTACAAGATTCTTAAGCGATTAAATATAATGTCAGCTTGACCTTAAAACTATTTTTTTTATTATGGTCTCTTGCATCCTCTAGAAAGTTATCAATCACATCATGTTTATTAAGTAATATATAAAGTTTAAAAGTAGGAAATAATGTTTCAATTATTGATTTAAAAAATGTTTCAACAATCAATACTTTTAAAAAGTAATAAAAACATACGTATCGGCCCTTTAAATTTATTATAATTATTAGGTAATATTTTGATTTAAGCGTAACCGTGTCGAGGGATTTCTAACAGAATTCAATTAAAAATGATGAAACATGGATTTTAAATACAAGAAAGCTACTTGGCATAAGTAAATATCAGACGTCAATATCTCATTGTTGATTCAGTATTAGGACAGCGTTTCCCGACGCGGAGCCCTTGCGTCAAAATATTACATACCACTTATATTAAATTTAATACGTCAATACGTAGGTATTAATTTATACTTTTTAGAGAAATTGTTTGTATCATGTGTTTTTAAATTATTGATTTAAATTTTATGGCTGTCAATTAAGTCGACCGATCAATTAGTTCTTTCTGTAATTTATAGTAATACATGTAAATGTAAAATAAAATCTTTAAATTAAAAAAAAAAATCAAATATCACAAATTGGATATTCCTATCACGCTTAATTAATAATATTTTTTTATATCTATCATGGATATTTGAGCACTAGCATAAGCCTCGAAAGTAACCCATCTCGTAATCTGTTATCGCAGCTCAGTTACTTAATGATCCAGTTTACCGGTCGACTAATTTCTGCCAAAACACCAAGTAATGCGCGTAGTTTAACCACGGTCATTTATTAAGAAGTGTTATAAAATGAGAAAAACTCCCGCTCGCTTATCGGGTGCATATATTGTTCGCGTATTCAAATACTTCCTCACAAACAACATGATAACATATCAAACAAACAAAAAAGTTATTTGTTATTTGGAAAAACCACATTTTAGGTTTTACATTCGTCAACGTAAGAACAATACTAAAAAGGTAATTTAAATGTGATAATAAATTTAATAGCAGGCAGAGATGCTGAAAAATAGCTCTTAAACGAAAATCACCGATGAACCGACAGCGCGAGTGGTACACGCGGAAGTCTGAGCGGTGGCTGTGTGCTGTAAATAAGTGCGATATGAGGGAGTCCGTCCTGTCAGCGTCTTAAATGGACCATGTCGTAATGATTTATAACACCGAAATTAAAGCAATTTAAAATCTATAGGCGGAGTCTGCAAATGTAGTAGGCACCTCCGTCAAAGTCGACTTCGTTCCGAATATTAAAGCTGTACTTGGATTAAGTTTAATCTGTCAGCGCACCGCGCGGGAGAAGCAAGTGAGATGTCATACATAAACTTTCGAATTCGTCTGTGCCGAGCCTCAACGTTTTAAACGTATATGTGCATTAAAATGCTATATGTCAAAGTCTTTACTAAAGCATTAACAAATAAAATATAAAGTAAGTATTAGTGAATAATAATATCGTCAGTTTTGCCTTCTGTGTGTGAAGTAAGCTCGTGCTCTCTAAACAAGTAGTGTCTACTGTTTTTGGAAAAAAGTTAAATAAACTAGTCAGTTAAACAAATCGTCCGCAAATTTTTGTTTCGCAGAGAAAAGGTTGTGACAGACGGATAGACGACACGACAATGATCTTATATGGGTTCCGTTTTTACACCGGAGATATGGAACCCTAAAAAGAGACGTGCTTCAACTAAAGAGTCTAACGACCAGGTAAGAAAATATAAAAGTATACCGAGTAGGGTTGCCAGGCGTCCGGATAGAGCCCTATAGTTAGGCTTTTTGATTGAGTATCCGGCTAAAATAAACAGTGTCCGGCTTGTCCAGCTTTTTACATTTCGTCAACGAGCAAAGTGTAAAAAGCCGGACAATAATACCGAGACCTAAAATCCTCATTAATGTAGGGTGTCCGATCTTTTTACCCAAATGTCCGACCAAACTGGCAGGTCTGTCCGGTTATTAGGTTTGGCAACCTGGCAACCCTAATCTCGGGTGGGTCGGCGCGGGTTTAACGACCGGTCCCGACCTCGGTCCTGCCCTGTCACGTTAACGAATTCAAATCGATTTCCGATCCTGACTTGGAATTTTGACAGCGATCATTTTCCGACTCTAGATCAGGCTTAGCAGAGCAGAGGGAGCGGGGCAGGGTGGAATCCGAAAAGTAACGTATATGTAAAATATAAGAAATTATTCTACGGCGGACGGCCTCGCGGTACGCGTGTTGCGACGTAAACTTTGGCGGCGAATCTATGTGATTGCCTGGCAATAAAGTTAAAGGACGATATCTACACGCAGTTGTAGTTTTGTATTCAAAAGATATTCACAGAGCTGGGTACGTCTCGATCGTCTCTTTCCTTGTGTCACAAAACATACTACAATAAGTTCGAACGGTTACAGCCCTTTGCCGTATAACGTATATATATGGCAGTGCCCCGTGTTAAAGGTATTTAGTTGCCTATTTAGACCTGTCAAAACCGATTAATCACAGAAGCTTCGCTTCTCGTATGGAGGGAAAATTAATGGACGTCGCTTACCTACGTATAAGAATATCCTCAAAATAATACAGCGCGCGCGCTGAAGGCCGTCCTCGTCTGTACTGTATATAGTTGAGAACTATTCTTTAATAGTTTATGCAATAAAAAGCATATATTTTTGGGTGGAATAAAGTTTTTCACTTATTTCATTTATGTATGTAGTTTATGAGCAACTCGATCTTAAGACATGATTTTTGGGCTCGAAATTATAACATTGAGTTGTCGTTACAACGAATTAAGCATAGAGACGATACCGACGTGAAGGCGGCGCCAGTGGACACTTGCAGTCGGTACCTTACCGACATTTATTTAATGTAAAAATACTTTTAGATATCTTTCACTCTTTACAAAGTATACTCATACTAAATCATTATATTATTAATTATAGTGAAATGCTCGTGAATTGAAATAGGTATATGGTTCCCGATAGTGGCCATTTACACGCTGAACAGTTTTTACTTTATTTCTTACAAAAAACTATCTTACACAATGCTATTTAGACAATAATCTTTAAATATTTGTCTTATTACCTATGTTTAAGACTATTTCATTTGTCATATCAGTATTTAAAAAATTAAACATTTAAGTAATCTTTGACGCAAACAGTACCTTAAAATATAAAAAATTATAAGTTTTGGACCTCAAATGTAATATAAGTAATAAGTTGTTATTTTTTGATTCATGCGTCGTCATCTCAGAGGATCTGGAGACCCAAAACGGGACCGCGTTCGGAATCGGGAGTGAGACAAATGGACACCGAGAACAGGATCTGGATCAGAATCGAGCACAGGCCAGCGATCGAAATCACGACTGAGAGCGTGATAAATCGATACACATGATGAAGGAATTCATTCTATGTCCGGGGGCGAGAGCTAGACTATCTCTAATCTATTTCTTGGAATCATTCCAATGAGCCCATACACATTACCTCTGTTGTAAGTCGGTGCGGCAATTCGGTATCCTGAAAACTCCAGGTGATGCTGCAGCATTATTTGAAAGTGACCCTGTTATAATATCTTTGTAGTAACAGAATACCGAATACTCGATCAGAGCTGTGCAGGACACTCATATCCATTCATTAATTAGAAGAAAAGGGCTGATTATCTTTAAACGGCTGAACAGATTTTCTTGAATCATAGCTAAGGACACTCTCGATCAAGTCGTCTTTCGAACAAAAAATTCTAAATTAAATTACTATAGCCGTTTGGAAGCTACAGAGCCACAACAGACATGCACATATATATATGAACACACACACCCATATATATATATATATATATGAACACATATAAACAGATGCGCACATGCACAAGTACACAAACGCACACATATACGATTATACATATATATATGCACATAAACACGTCTAACTTATAACACTCCGCTGTTTGCGTCGGAGGCAAAATTTAATATATCCGATCTTACCGTGACGTGTGTAATTATTAAAAAGCATAATGTAGCATATTAAGCATTTGGAATCGTGCTTCAGAAAGCTTTCATTTGACACTGTATACGTAAACTTGAAAAATTTTCTTTTTTAATTGCCATTTGATACCTCAAAATTAATTTCTAAAATCGGAACTTTGAACTGCAGGTGTATATTTAACCGATTGCTTACTACAGTTATGCCAAACGTGAATAACTTATTTCAAATAGTCTTTTTATAAAAATGCCTGTCACTCAAAGAAACAACGAAATGATCCAATTAATTTTTCTTTCTCTAATTCGGATTAGTACGAGCACTAGCAACAAATGAAACAACAATATTGTATACGATTTAAATTTTTTTTTGAAAATTTTTAATGTACGTAACGCTGTTTCATATGTATTGTTTATGATAATATTGAAATTGATGTTAATGTTTTGTAATATTTTTTCTCTCTAATCTGATTGCAAATCGTAAGACGTTTATTATTTTGAAAATAATTTTAGTATACTCTTAAACCACAAACAAGGTTTTACATAAAAAAAATGTATCCTACGCTGTTATTTTTATTGAAGTTCGCCGGCGTCTGAATTAAAAGCTCATATTTCTCGGAAAGTGAGTCAGCCGGTCGGCGACGGGGCGGCGCGCCTGTGCACTCGCGGCGCTCGAATTAGAAATTAATTTGAAAAGCTCCCGAAATAGGAGGCTAGTCCCTTTGAAATCCCCCGGGATTAGGTGCTCCGCCCCGCGCCGCTCGCTGGCCCGCCACGGCGTCTGCACTGCTCAGGCGCACCGGTTGTGCCTGCGCCGTGTGTCTCTTGGCTGCAGATGTCATTTATGTACATTTCTCACTCTTTTGTAATTTTTTTTGTTCGATCACGAAGAAGCTGATAGAACGGGTAGTATTTCAACTGTGTGTATACAATATTATACGCTGCATTAATTAACTACGTGCGTTAAAAAAAACAATCAAATTCTGATTGGAATATGCTTTCGTTGTGGTAAATAATATTCCCAAAGGAACAAAAGCTTTAGTTTTGGAAGTGTCCTTGAGTTTTATGCTATAAAAATTAACTACTTTCATTAAAAATTTTAGATATGGTATTGTAAGCTAATATAAGTAGACTAGACGGACAAGTACTAATAACTCGCACAAAATGTATAAATGTATTATTATTTCTAAATTTCTCCTTATTAGATTGTTCCTCTTTTCTCTTGCTTGTATTACGCGAGCTATCCGTCCGCGTCTTCGTTCGCATAAACCCTGTCGGTTACATTAAGTATTTGTCGCAACTCAACCTCCTCCCTCATTCACCGATCCATTCCCGTCCATCCTTTCTTTTCCTTGTATATTTTTCAATGCATCGGACGTGTCGTAATCAAAAATTGGAGTGTATGTGTTTATTTCTTTTGAACGTTGTAGTTGTTAACATTCGTCACTAACTATTATTATTTGCGTTGTAAGTCTTCAGGCTAGATATTTAAGGAAGGAGATTTTTTTTCTGATATCGAATAAACAGAATTAATCCTATATTCTACCCCCAAGCTAAGCTCTATCTACTCGTAAAAACCGCATTAGAATATGTTGAATTATTTAAAAGACATGCGCGAATATACTTAAAAGACTTTCTTTTAATGTTCCCTCTCCGTTTTCGATGCGCGTCTTCAAAGTATAGACACATCGGGTTGTACTGTTTTATTATATGTCTAGATTTAAAATCGGGATGGGCCGTAATAGATAAGTTGTCTGTCAAATGCTTCCTGTACACCGACGACCAAGTAATCATTCGCCGTCGGCGTGCGAGTTGCGCGGTATGCACGGTAGCTAAAACGCACGAGTCTACCAAGGGCAGAGGTTTGAAAGTAAATGTCAGCGGGACAGAAGTGATCGTGTTTGAAAGAGGCGAAAGCACGAGTGAATGCGATGTATTTATAGAACTAGACAGCCCAACAGATGAGTTTGTGTACTTGGGTAGTTTGTTTACAAATGATGGAAACCATGATAAAAATATTGAAAGTAAAGTGAACGCTGGAAATAAAGCGACTGGAGCTTTTCTCGCTGCTTTGGACGGTAAAAGTGTCTCACAGTAGGCGCGTTTGGCTAGCCATAATGGGTTGCTAATTCCTACATTTATATATTGTAGCGAAAGTTGGGTATGCCAGAAAAACAAATGAAAGTATAATCAATACGGTGGGGTAGCGATCTCTGCTTAATATGTATGAAGTCTCTGAAAGATAGTTGTAGGAACAGTGACGTCAGGGAGCGATGTGTTTTGAAGGACGACAGTGACTAGAGCAGAAAAAGGTACATTAAGGTGGTTTTGCCATCTGGAAGGGATGAGTGAAAGTAGACTGTCGTTAAAGTAAGTACATGTTCTGCTGTGAAGCCACAACTTGTAGGAATATACGCCGCTACCGTGACTGTGATTATATTCAAAATCCAACCATTAGGCTCTGCCGCGATCAGGTAAAATTAAATAAACAGTAAGTAAAGTAATCAAAAGAAATTTCATTATAGCACGGCCGTCATCCTGAGAGGTCGTGTCGCACCCCGAGGGCGCGGACGAGGGACCGCGAGCAGACGGACTATCACTACCGACGTCACGAATCTCAAAGTTTTCATTAAACGTTAACAAAGAAACTTATTCAGTGAGTGCGGCGAGTCGCGCCCGCCGCGCCGCGCTGCTGCGTCTCCATTACGGGAGCAAATAATTCTTTTTTACGTCAGCGAGCAGACGTGACGCTTTCAGCGCAGCCCATTTGCAAACGCTCGCCGGCCCGCCGCCCCGCCCCCCGCGCCACCCCAGCCTATCGTCATTGATCCGCGTCAACGATCCTTTAACCGACTAGACATTGTGTGACAAACGACACGTGAGAAAGAGACAATTAAAGGAAAAAAAAATCTGGGCAACAGCAGACCTTGTAGGGCAGTTCCAAAATTTCTTTCATTGTTTTTTAACACGGTGATGTTTTCGAGCGAGCTAAACACGAAAACATTATTGCCTACATTTTTTTGCTCAATTTGCTCATTTATTATGTTATTTATCAAAATTATCCATAGCATAAAACTTCACGTGTTTTTATCTATTCGTTCCTTTTCAGGCGAGAATCAAGAACCTGATTTATTTTTGTTCGTTTATATTCATATCTATGCTATCTGGTTAGGTTATAAGATATTCGTTGTTGCATAAAATAACATACGAAATAAGCAGTGCCAATCATTTTAAATCAAGTCGGATGAAAAACGATCAGAGCGCTTACGTTTATGACTTATGCTGAGCAAACTATAAAATATATAAAAAAATAATTTTATCTCTTAAAAAGAGTAAAATAATCCTATTTGCTGGGGATGGCCCTCAATAAGCATTTTTATCTTTAAAATAATACCCAGGCGTAAATGGGTATGACAGGTGGGCGCGGGGACATCCTATTCGCGCGCTATTTTATTTATATGTTCTATAACACAAAAATTAAGTAGTTTTATAGCCCACGTGAGTGGAGTTGCGGAGACGACTATTAACAAGTAAAGGCTATTAAATAGAAATATATAAACTATTTAGAAATTTCCCGAACGCTGCCCAGTCGACCTAAGCTTTTCGTGAGACCTCTTTGTCAAAGTTAGAACTACCTGATCGGACAGTTTGTCCGAAGTGAACATATACGTTTACAACTTTAATTATAAAGTTCTTAAACTATCAGTTCAGTGGGTACTACAAGGCCATTCGATATAGTCTTTGTCTTGTTCATGTTTTTAGACCTATTCCTAAAAACCAAAAAAATTAACAAAAAAAACCGACTTGAAAAAAAAACTATTCCAAAAAAAAGTAACATGTACTAAAAAGTATAAAAATAATTGCATATTTTTCTACAACTTAATAATCAACATACGTTTTCTACTCATCAATATGTAGGTACAATCTATGTGTTTACCACGCAAGAAGGTAGGTAGGTACCTACGCACTTCAAATTTAACTCAACACGTACCTATGAATAACAAACAACGATCAAAATATTTTTTAGAGTTCTCCTAATTAAAGTAAAATGAAAAATATTAGATTACTTAAAAGTTAAACAACTTATTACGATTATATAATGTAGTAACAATTATTGTTATTTTTGGAGTCGGTATCAGCTAAGGAAACACTACAATATATCTAGCAATAGACACCGACTCCAAAAATAACAATAATTGTAACTACATTATATTATCATAATAATTTGATTAACTTTTAAGTGCTCTAATATTTTTCATTTCATTTTACTTAGGAAAACTCTTAAACATATTTTGATCATTATTTATTATTCATAGGTATGTGTTGAGTTAAATTTGAAGTGGGTAGGTACCTACTTACCTTCTTGCGTGGTAAACACATAGATCGTGCCTATATATTGATGAGTAGAAAAAGTAAGTTGATTATTAAGTTATAGAAAAATACGCAATTAAATTTTTTACTTTTTAGTGCATAGTACTTTGTTTTACGATAGCTTTTTTTCGAAGCCAGTTTATTTCTGTTAAAATTTTTGTTTATTTTAATTTTTAATAAATATGAAGCACACTAATTTGTCTGACCTACTAAACGTGCTACTCATAGATCGCACCCTTACCGTAAGCTGTTAAGGAGTTCCATTGATCATCATATTCGACTACGACATTTACTTGACCATAATGACGTTACGGTAGGTAACTCAAATATCCCGATAGCTTATAAAAAGATTAGGCCGAGTATTATTAATTTGCTCCAAAGAATAGACGAGTTCCGTTGCTTTATTATCTATCCCATAATCAGAACCTAACCAGACTCATCAAACTACCCTTGAAGTACATCCTTTGTAATAAAAAAAGAATCTTCGAAATCGATTTGCGTAATATTAAGTTTTTCGTCCATTTGTCGCGCACATACTTAATGCAAATTTAAGATTTATATAATTTTCTCATGGATGTCATTGTCAGAACTGAACCAAATTAAAATGAGACCGCATGGGAAGCACCAGCTTTCAAATAAAAAAAAAATATTATCAGAATCGGTTCACTCAGTCGAAAGTTCTGATGTATCAAATATTTAAAAAAATATAGTCAAATCGAGAATCTCCTCCTTTTTAATTTTTAAGTCGGTTGAAAATGTGTGCAAACATACGTCTCATCACTTGTTACAATTTTGGATAATATGCCGTATAAACGGCAACCGCCTTTATTTAATAACTTAAATGTCGGTCGGCTGATCTTTACACACTCGGATTTTCGTGTTTTATAAAATTAATAGGAATCCTATGAGAGACATCTTTTTTGTTATTAACTCATCATAGAAAATGATATGCACCGCTGCGGATTCCATGCCAAGAGTATTTTGAATAATGTGGTAGGTGCATCGATTACCATTTTTTGTTATTTAACGAACACGGGCGATATTATCCGGAAAGACTGTGGAAATAAGTCTTCCCGTATGTTTTTAATCTTGAAGTGAGTTGCGTCCATTACGAAACACTATAAATCATCAAAAGACAGTGGCTTGAGATGACGGTTCATTATTAAACGCTGGCTAACTGCGGCACACGTTGCTCTTCACAGACCAACCTCAAAATCATAGTATACATGGGGTGCAATATAAATTTTTGGAACTGGCCAATTACATGAACAATATTTAAAAATTAATTAATGCATTTGAAAATAGAACTCTTTGGCTGTAGAATACAGTTTGTTCCATCTACTGTCAAATGTTTTAATATTGTGGCGTCATTTTAAAAATTGCGTGTCTTCATCGCTATGGGTTAAGCTGTAAAAATTTTTTATTATGATTTTCTACGATTTTAAATGAAATTTGACTGCTCAGCAGAGCCTCGTTCGACTTCGAACTGCATTTGGCGATAAAGTATCATGCAAGACGATTATATATAACTGATTTTCAGAATTGAAGCGCGATCGTGTCAATCATGTTAACTAATTACATGATGGTCGCCCGTCCACTGCTGTGAACAACAAAAACGTCAATGCTGTACGCCGTATGATCAAAACAGACAGGTATGTGTCATATCATGAGAATCAAGCATAGTTAAATACAATCAATCATACACAAATATTTGGATATGAAAAAGTTTTGCTGGCAGTGGATGTCACACATTTTGACTGTGGCTCAAAAAATGGACCGCGTCACTTGGCGCAATGCCATGGTTGCCAGATTCAAAGAAGGGGCGTTAAATTTGGTGTACCAAACAGTACTACATGACGAAACATGGATTTATTGGTATGACCCCAAATCAAAGCAGCAATCGACCGTACGGGTCTATCGAGGTGAGCCGAAACCAACCAAATTGGCGTGCGAGCGAAGTGCTTCTAAGCAAATTATTGCTCCTTTTTTAATAAAACTGGACATGTGGCTACTGTTGCTTTGGAGAATTGTCGTACCGTGAATAGTGATTAGTACACGACCATTTGTTTGCCGGAAGTTATTAACGAACCCGTAAAAATAATCGTAAGCATTGTATGATCTTGCACCAAGACAATGCCAGTTCTCACAGGGCCAAGCAGACAAATAATTTTTTGAAGGAGAAAACGAATTCACTCATATCTAATAATGCTGTAGAGGGTTGAAAGTTCATATTTAAGGTATTTAAGAAAAAAATATTGGGCATCCTTAGAATCTATAACTACACTGTTTAGTAATTTTTGAGAACTTTGCCTATTTATCTGAAAGCGCAACACGCGAAGATGGCTAAATGTATTTGAATGCGTACTTTACTAACGGGTAAATAAATTCTCCGGCCAAGCTATAGACTGTGGAACTTAATGGTGTTATAATTTAGTAAAGTGCTCCATAAATTCTTAATTCAAATTTTTGGACCAGCCTGTATAATTTAAAATCCAACTCAACCTGAATAGTAGGCAAAAGCTAATTTAATATAAACTTGAGCCCGCCGATGAGCCGTCGTCGATTACGATCGCTACTAATCAAGCTTTCCAGTTTGTCGATTTCCTACAAAACGGGTAGCGACACGCAGACAGACCGACAGATAGCGAATGAATACCGCGGCGTTCCATTTTTCCAGTCAAATAACAATAATGACAATGCCGAGCGGGCCATTACTGCGGGCCGAGTACGACCAGACCCAGCTATCGATGGACGAACGTATAGCCAATTATTTCAGTGATGCAATGGCGGAGATACCGACGGCGACCCTCGTTAGGGCGGCGCGCGCCCGGCCCGGGGGCGGCAATGCGAAACTGGGATCTGCTATCTGGCGGGACTCGCGTACAACCGGCGGCCGGCTCTCGAGCGTAGCCTAAGCGTCATACGGCCGAGAGACGAATACGCTAGCTCGAACTTAAACATTCATACGAATACTCTTCTTAGACATCACCTTCGAAATATAACTTGCTATTCTGCTTCCGTGTCACGGATGTGGACCGACAGTTGTACATTTAGATTAACCGGTATTTATAGGCCGTTTCCCCACTATACAAAAGCCACTGCTATATACAAGGCAGGCGCAGGCTGGCCCCCGACGATTCAGTAATTCAGTGCAACACATCCATTCAATTCCAGTCAATTCTGAAGTCCAACTTACACATTTTGTTATTTAATATATATTTAGTGGTCTTTGCGGGTGGTAATTATAGTTAATGTATCTGAATTTATTCATAAGAACAGAGTTTGTTCTAATAATATATATATTTTTTAATGACGCTGGCGCAACTTCTCATAACATTTCGCTCTAAAACGTTTCAGTTCTGAAACGATGTATTGAGAACCTTGATGGCTTCCTAAATCTGTCGGTATGTATATTTTTGGATTGTTTATAAATACGAGAATACGGCTAGACAATCCCATTTGAGATTTATAAGTGTACCTCATCTTACCAGATATCGATGCGTGCTTTACTGCACCCGGCGGCCGACGACTGTCGTGGCAGGCGGAAGAGACTGTGGAGTGCACGCTGTGACTGTACGACATGCCTGAGCGTCAGTGCACATATTAACGGTCGGCACTCCCGGTTGCTTTGAATTTTAAGATAATCCGACGCAGTCCTGACGAAACCTACGAGCTGCACAAATTTCATTATTACTAACTAAATTAGTAGTTGTACTGTAACGTTAAGGAACATTTGAGTGTGTTTTATTTGACATTTACAGAGTTTTATATCGGAAAGGTACAGAAGGAACTTTATTTATTAGCGTGCCATGTTCGTCTATCCCTCGCTCGGTTTCGGGCCGCTCTCATAAGCCGTAATATAAATGTGAAATACATGAACATATTGCATGTTGCGGTAGCACGAATGCTCATAATGAAAAAATATACAAAAGTCTGTTTTTATGATTATTAAAATCTGGTTATTTGGTTTTGAAGCTGTCTGCGAACAACTAACTCGTCTATATACGATGCAGATTCACTTAGATGTTAGATTGTACCTATTACAAAATAAAATTTATTTGTGTATAAAATGAATTGACTTAATTTATTATAAAGTTTAATTATAAAGAAGAAAAAATTTGCTTTTTGGGTTTGAGGTAATTTCTGGAGTCACTAAACCGATACCAGAAATCCTTTCACAAATAGAGATATTTCATATCCCTGAGTAATATGGACTATATCACATTTTTTATATTCATCCAGTTTCATCACAATCCATTGAGTACTTTGCGTGTTACTGAACTATATAATTACATAAGCATTAAACAACTATTGCATCAAGTACGTAAATGTACAATGCAACCAATGCGACATAGAATTTAAAAAAGTAACCAACCGTATGCAACCGTGGAGCGTACTTAATGAACAATAATTACGATGAATGATCGGAAACAAGAGTGGGATCGACATCGAAATTGATAGTACGACGGGGATCTGAGTTGAGAGCGAGACGGGGACAGGATCTGGAACGCGAATGCGATTGGAATTAA
Organism: Eumeta japonica; assembly: GCA_005406025.1. Lineage (NCBI taxonomy): Eukaryota > Metazoa > Arthropoda > Insecta > Lepidoptera > Psychidae > Eumeta > Eumeta japonica. The sequence goes on along the minus strand of BGZK01000819.1, from coordinate 23,581 downwards.
AATGGGGACGATATTAAAGTCGGAACGGTTAATCAGAATTAAAATCGAGAACAAAACCGGGATTGGGGTCATAACTAAAAAATAGATCGTTTTTTAAAAACGAAAACAAGGAACGCGGGCGAAGTCACGGACAAAGTTTAATAACGAAATCGTCTGCTTATTTGGCGATCGATGTTCAATAATTCGTAAAGTGGGGTAATATATCCTTCGTTTATCATTTAACTGCACTATTTTTCACACTACGTTTATACTATTTACATGACCACCTAGTATAGTTTTTCGTATCAGTGATAATGTGAGCCCTCGGTGTACGATTCCGACTGTCGCTTAGGCGTTTTGCTTCTAAACTGTTGAACTAAATAAAATGAGATAGAATCAAAGATTGTTTGTTGTGAAGTGTAGCGGTAATGAGGGTAAGAGGCTTTATAGTGTCGTACAGTCGTCGGCCGTCACGTGACGACGGGAGTGCACCGGCATTACGGACCAGACGTCATCGAGTACTGCAGTGTGCAACTGGTCGGGGTAAGCTCGATCTGCACGACGCGGCGCGCGGCGAGAGGCATGCGCCCGCGCCGACTCGTAAAACGGGCGCGGCGGCCGGCCGAAACGGCTTACTTTGAAGATACGCTTTGGAATATCGGCCGGTGCGGCCGCATACTGCACTCCGTAATGCACGCCGCCGGCGCGGCGTTCAGCGGGCCGCGTATCGACGCTGGTCACGCGCTGTTTACACTTTTACGACCTAACAGTTCAGAAATAAACTTGGACGCCCCTCTTCGTATTGGAACACAGAATTAACCGGAAAGGTTCTAAATATTTGGAGCGACGCCTGCCGAGGCGCGCCGATAGCGTCTTCGCACCGTCGATTCACAAACATCGTTCACGACGAACCCCCTTTTTGTTCCGCGCGCCGTGACGCGCGGTGCGGCCGACGGCGCGGGCGGCGGCCGGCCGTCGCGCTCCGTCGAGCGGCGCCGCCCGCTCCCTTCTCCGGAACTAATGCTCATAATTCTATCACAGGAAGTCTTTTTATTTCACAACATCGATATAATAATTGTGCCCAAAATCGAGTTTGCCGATCGGATTGTTTTGAATTAGCTACGGACGTTGACGGCCTCCGAGGTTGTTGTCAGTGAACTATTAAAATAACCTTTTTTAAGGTTTCGTATCAAAGGTAAAAAAAAACTCTTGCGGTCCGATTCATCCGGTCGTGTCATAGCGTTATAATTGTGCCATTTTCTGATCGATTTCAATAAAATTCTATGGACTTGTGTCTTAAGTACACCGTTATAGTTATGTACAGAAATTACGTAAAAAATAGGAGTAGCACATGAAATTTAGAGATCAAAATGTTTTTCTTGCCCACTCTACCATTTTATATTAAAGGCTTTGCAGTTAGTGATTTTTCCTTTGAGGTATATATTTTGCAGTTTTTTAGCTTTACAAAGGCGTTAACTTTGTATTCCCTTCTAACTTATGAGCTATCTATTTTAAAAACATGTAATAAAATATCGAGTTTTATAATTAAATTGAATGCAAATTATTTTCAAAACTTTGTGCAATTTTTTTGATGTCCACAAATTTAATTATCAATACCAACAATTCAATGACGTGATAATATGGTTAGGCATATGGCACACATTCGAATGTTAGTAGAATCATTACCTACCATTGAAACATAAATATGTACGTACCATATTATTATAGATCAAGTTTTTGAAATACATTGTATATTGAGCGATACGATCCCGTTGGATTTAAATGTCAGTACGGAGCTCTAGATACAAGAGTCCGACTCCGACCTCGGCCGGATTTTTCAAATAGAATTTTAAAAAACAATTCTTGTTTTGTCTTCAATGACCGTGACACGCGCGCCACGACGCGTCCATTCGCAGGACCCCCTCGTGATCGAAGGCTGCGTTAATCGTGGGAGAGGTTTAGGTGGAGACGATCGCCACAGGATTACGACTAAGAGATAGGAACATCACCCCGACGAAGAACGATAATCCGGATGAATGGCGGGCTCGAGCGCGCCCCCGCCCCCGCGCCCCCGCCGGACCCGCTCGTACTTCTTTCCTTAAGTTGGATCCAGAGTTGTACGCAAGCACCATGTGTCGTTCAGTCCGTCCTGCAGTTTACGTCCGTTTGTTTCATAACTTCGGCTATTGACGTTCAGAAGGTGTTGTAAAAATGTTCTCTTTGATGTAACGCGTAATTATATTAGGTCAGGGAAAAGTTTTTTCGTATTATATATAAGGATTCAAGATAATTTTTGATCATATTTAATTTACATTTGAGTGCTATTTTGTTCAAAAAACTTTATCTTATTTTATAGGTAGTGACATTATCCCATTGTTGTAGAAATTTTGGGAATACTGATCAAAAAACTGCGGCAATTAGTTTTGACAGTTCTCTCTTGATGTTAACCTAACACTACACACAGAATTCAGAAGAAACCGAAACAGTTGCAAATTTGAGAATGCAAGGTCAGGACTGGATGTATGGTGGATGCATTAGCACTTCCCAACCAAACTCTCAATATTTCCTGAGTGGCTAAAGATGTGTCTGGTCTGGTGTTATTATGGTGAAAAACCACACCTTTCTGTTGATCAATTCCAGTCGTTTTGTCTCTACTTCTTGCATCAAATTATTGCGAGTTAACCCGAGTTTTGATATAATCTGTGCAGCTTGCTTGCCTTTTCACCATGATCTTCTTCGCATGTTATTGTCTTGGGTAATACATTTTTCATCACCGTCTTTTAAAAAATAGTTCGATTTCATTATGTTTCAATAGAAAATTGCAAATGAGTAGACTATTCAAAAGATTTTCGATTCACGATTCTGTGAGCTCGCGTGGGACTCAAGTATCGAGTTATTTTGTATGTCCAACATTTGAGACATGACTCAAAACTGTTTTGTCAAGCTATGTCTTAGAAACTAACGGCCGATCTTGCTTTACTTTTTCAAAATGACGTCGACTTTATTATCCGTAAGAGGTCGACCAAAGCGAAGTTCGTCTTTGACATCAAAATTACCGGACTGAAAACGCTTGAGTCAGTTTTGTACTACTCTTACCGACACTGCATTAGGTCCATTAACACTGCAAATTTTTTTCGCAGCTTGTATCGTATTTTCCCCTTTTTTATAATAAAACTTCAAAATCCATCGAGTTTCTACTTTAGATTCATTAATTTTGGTAGAAATAAAAATAGCTGGACACTCTTTTTAATTTGAATTATTTTTTTTATTTAAATATTATAAATTTAATAAAATAAAAATAGCACAACCAAAAATACAAATAGCATAACCTAATATTTAGGACTTCGATGCCTGGGTTACACTGAAAGTCCTTAAAAATCAATAATTGAGTAAACTAGAAAGTGATTTCAACTGTTATTGTTTTTAAAAATAGTGTCCCTTAAGATCACTACATTGCTGCATTTGATAGAACCACTGAGAGAAACACTTCGCTCACTCGCACTTGGAGGTCGTTTCGAGGGCCTTTTCATAAGGAGTCTCTGCTTCGTCGGCGTCCGTAAATCACTTTCCTTAATGCTTCTCTTTTATTTTAGTAAATAATAAAAATCGCACGGTGCGTAGTCGGGGCTGTAAAGCGAGCGAGCCAGTATTTCTGTTCCTAATATTCCCAAATTGTTAGTAGTTTGTCTAGCGGCATGTGGTGAGGTGTTGTCATGGCGAAGGAGAATTCTACTGCGAGGTTGTTTCTCTCAAATTATTTTTAAAATTTTGTTCTACTACTTCGTCGACGAAATTAATATGTATATGCATAGCGTAAATGTAACCCATACCAAATGACAGCTTTCTAATACTAACAGTTTCTGGACTAAGCCGTGGACAGACAAACAGATAAACAGATATGACAAAGCTAAGGGTTTCTTGATGACTACAAAACCCTAAAAATACGAGAAGCTGTCGTTCGCGGACGTATCTACGCGGATTTGAACGTCCGAAAACAGTTTTGTCTAACAACTAGTCCCTTAAGAAGTGAAGTGCGACCAGTGAATAATTTCTAGTGATTCCGTAATGCATTCTCATTACAGTACACTTGATTTCATATATTCTATTGTTTTTAGTATAAGTTACCAGAGTTCTTGAATTCTGATTCAAATAGAACATAAAATATTTAAGTCTTGATTTCCTGAATTGTTTCATTGTATCACATACACAATTTTATAAGGCACATAAACATTTATTCGTAGAACAAGACCTTTGCATGTGTTTTGTAAGTATCCAAAATTGTACCTACTCGCTAGCGACTACTAATATTATTCTTATATTATTGCTAATGTACGTATATTTTATAACATAAGTGTAAGTAATTTAACTTCTTTGCCCTACCTCTATGTAAGTAGAAAAAAAGTTGTGTGTGTCAACTTCGACGCGCGAGTGGAATTTACACTAAAGCATTCGTAACTGGTGTAGATTTCAAAACAATTAAAATAAAGTCGAATACGGCTAGAATACGTTGTTCCGTTATGAAGTGCCATTGCAACCCTCCGGTTTAATCATTAGACCCTGATAATGCATTACAACCAAAGAGCATCTCATGACATTTCCAGTAATGATAAATATGGCTAGAATACATTATCTCGTTATGAAATTTCAATGCAAAACTTGCAGTTCCGTCATCAGACCCTGAAAATCCATCATTATCAAAGAGAATCTTAAGAAAATAATAGTTCTAACAAGCCCAAACATTGCTAGGATACCTTGTCTTTTTATGCACTAACCTTTTAGCCCCGTCATCAGATCCTGAAAACCAGTCACGGCTAAACTGCATTTCAATACAATTGTAACAAGCCCATTTTTTTCTTTTTCTTTTCCCTATAGCGACGAGGAGGAGCTAAAAAATGCATACTGCACACCCTCGCGCACATACGCGTGGGTAGTGTGGGGCTGAAACCAGCTAAAAAAGTCCCCCTAAAGATGGCATAAATGGGTCGGCTATGCTATGTAGTTGGACAACTAAATAGAATAGCCGACCCATACAATGGTTTCACCGAACGCAGCTGTACGACACACGTGGGTGCCGACGGCGCGTGACATGCACTATGGACGGCACCTGAAGGGAGTCGTCTCGGCATAGGATGTCATAGGAAACCGTCACGGGTCGGTTTTCCTTTCTCCTACCCGACACGGAGGCGGTTAGCGGCGGCCGGGTGGAGTAAGGGATCTTAGGTCAATGACCTAACTAACGGGAGAACCTAGACTCAGTCAGTTATGCGTATCATTGACTTTGTTGGGACTTTCAACTGACGCTGTAACAGAGTCAGGTGGATCAGGTGGATCGGGTGGCCACGTTCCGTGGCCTACGGTTAAAATGGCGGGAATGTGGTGGTTCGTAATCTACAGCTGCACGAAGGAGTGCATTGGAATGAGATCCCGCGATATCGAAAAATCGCTTCAATGCGTCCTTCATGTATTTTGATGAAGTAAGTGTTCTAAGTCCCTGTGAAGAATTGAATTACGGACGCACCAATGTGCATCTGTGGCTGATCTACAGAATTTATTCTGTATGATTTATAATCTATCTAGTGCTTTTGGAGCTGCATGAACAAAGACAGGAGACGCGTATGTCATCACCGTCCTAATGCACATTTTGTAGTGTGCTTATTCCGCCTAGATAATTTACTTTTTCTACCGAGCATGGCTCCGAGCCTCGCTCTGTAGAAAAGTGTAGTTTTTCTAACACGCTCGATATGATCTCGGAAACGGATATTTTTATCGAGCGTGACTCTTAAGTATTTATAGTTACGTTGCCACGGAATGTTCGCGTTCAACAATTTTAAATTGGTAGTGTCAAAGTCGTTAATATGTTGACTCCTAATCTTGCTATACTTGAATTGTATAGCTGCCAATTTTTTGGGATTGACCTCTATCCTTCAGTTACGGAACCATTGACCTAGCTCATCAATGGCCCTCTGGAGATGGAGGAAGGTCGATTTTCTGTACCTATTCCTATAATAGAGCGCGGTATCATGTGCGAATAGCGCGAGTTGAACGCCGGACGACGGTTGCGGTATGTCATTCGTGTACGCGGAGTACAGCAGGGGAGAGAGGTAGGAGCCTTGAGGAACTCCTGCTCTGATAGGACGTCTGGTCTAGTGAGTGCGCTCATGACTAAACGTGAAATGCCTATTAGCTAAATAATTTTAAATAATAAGTATGAGACGATCAGGTACTTGAAGTGTATAGAGTTTCTAAATCGGACCTGCGTGTCATACCCTATCAAAGGCCTTGGCTACGTCAAAGACAGCTATGTTTCAAATTCAAATTCAAATTCAAAATATCTTTATTTCATAGGTTACAAAATAACACTTGAAATACGTCATCATTTTGTGAATTTACTACTCGTTCGGAAGGCAGTTTTCCCTCAAGAAGAACGAGCAAAAACTTAGGGTAGCTCTTTCTAATTTGCACATACATAGCCAAAACAAATACAGAACAAATTAGGAATGACACAGCCCGGTAAGAGGTCGAGCCGCTTATGCCCATTGATTTTTGTCTTCTAAATATTCAGAAATTGCATAGTACCCTTTTTTACTGAGTGATTGTTTAATAACACTTAAATTTATGTAGGGGTAAATCTTGTATATCTACAGGAATCTTATTGAATAGGCGCACACAGAGCCCTCTGAATGAATTTGAGACTTTACTTAGTCGACTAACATGTGAATTCAGTTTATTTTTATTTCTGGTATTGAGATTATGTCGACTACTATTTCTTTTAAACATTTCTAAATTTTTTTTTACATATAATAAATTTTCATAAATGAATTGAGATGCCAGGGTTAAAATTCCAATTTCCTTAAATTTATTTCTAAGTGATGTACAAGGTCCGAGCTTGTAAATTGCCCGAACGGCCCGCTTCTGCAGCACGAAAATTTTCTGAATATCCGCGGCGTTTCCCCAGATCAAGATGCCATACGACATCAGACTATGGAAACAGCCAAAATAAACCAATCTGGCAGTTTCGACGTCCGATAAATTTCTCATTTTTGACAGCATAGGCGGCAGGCTAAGCCTTTTCGCCAATACTTATATGAGGACCCCATTGAAGCCTGTTATCTAAAGTTCCTAGGAACACTGTAGAATTAACAAACTCCAATTCTTTGTTGCGTACTGAAATAGTTCCAGATCCATGTCTCACATTTGGAAGTGAGAATCTTATACATTTTGTTTTCATTTCATTAAAAGTAAGTTATTTGCAGTAAACCATTTCTCTACCTTAGAGATAGCATTGTTCATTCACATCGTCATAAGTAGGCTGTTGTCTTTAACTTTGAATAACAAAGAAGTATCATCTGCAAACAATACTATCTCATGAGCATCCTTAACAAGGCTAGGCAAATCATTTATGTAGACTAAAAGAGAAAGGGACCAAGAATTGATCCCTGCGGTACACCATGTGAACTATGGATCCAGACGATTTCTTACCATTGACATCAACCCTCTGAACCCTGTTACTCAAATACGACTTCAGAAGGTCGAGTGCCCGGCCTGTTACTCCATAGTGACGTAGTTTCCCGATCAGAGTTTCATGATAAACACAATCAAAAGCCTGGAGAGATCGCAAAATATGCTAATTGCATCTCGCGAATCCTCCCAGGCTCCAAAATATGTTGCACAAGCTCAACGCTAGCATCGATTGTTGAGCGACCCGAGTAAAACCGAATTGTTTATTTGACATTAATTTATTGGTATAAAATGTACTAACAACTGCTTTAGGATTAATTTTTCGAATATTTTGCTAAGTGACGGTAGTATAGATATGGGTCTAAAGTTATTGGGGCTTGATGCACTACCGCCTTTAAATAATGGAATTACTTTACTATCTTTCATCAAATCGGGAAACACGCCATCATCTAAACACTTATTAAAGATAAACGCCAAATGCGGCGCAATATAATCTATAATTGAGTTTACAATTATAATAGAAAGACCATGAATGTCAGCAGTTCTCTTCATGTCTAGAGATTTAAACGTTTTGATAACTTCTTCAGAACTAACATGTTTAAATTTAAATTCCAAATTAATATCACAAATCGAACTATTATTCCTCAGTAATGATTCGGCAAGAGCGGAGATGAGTTAAGAGAACTCGTAGTGAAAACAGGAATGTCAGTAAAGAACGTTTCAAAGGCCTTAGCAACCTCCGTGTCTTCATTCAAGGTTTTGTCATCTAACTTAAGTTTAAAGTCAATAACTCGGCCTAATTTTTCCAGTCTCGTTCTTTATGACACCCAAGTCGTTTTCATAACATTATTACTGTTTTTATTTTACTATTTATGTGTTTGGCTTTAGCCGCGATGCAAACACGTTTAAAAATTTTGAGTATTTTGTTATATATTTGGCAAAACTCTCGCTATTATTAAAGTCCTCTCGTCATAAAGCTCATACAGTCTTCTTCTACTTTTATGAATTCCCACTGTTGCCCAATCGCTAAATGACAATTTTTATTTATTTTAACATTTTCACTTTAAATACATTATCATATTCCATTTTATCATTTTAAACATTAAATTATACATCTTATTGGAATCATCACAGCACTGAAACTCCGGAACTCTCCGTATGATATTTTCTCTAAATTGAATAAGGCGCTTTCGTTCACCGGTACACAAATTATGTTTCTTTTAAGATTTTTGTCAACCGATATTCCAAAAGACACAAATTGACCGCTGTCGTCTGATTTTAAATTTCGAATTATAAATTTCTCCTGTGGTTCAATATTTGTATAGATGTTGTCGATACAAGTTTCACAGGTAGAAGATATCCTCGTCGGAACTAAAAAGAGATTAGACAGCTTATAACAGCCGAAAAACTCCAAAATTTCACCGCCGCGATTACTGGCATCAAGTAAATCTACATTAATGTCTCCACATATTGCTATTTGTTTACTTTTATCACTAATTTTACATAAAGCTTGATCCATTACAGACTCAAATAATTCATAGGAGGAATGAGGGGGTCTGTATACGCTCATTACAACTAGCCGCTCGAGCTTCACACAGGCTATTTCAATAACTCGCTCAACAGAAAGGCTCACAATATCCTTTCTTTCCTTAAACTTTAAATTATTCCTTATTAATATTAAGGATATGGTTTTTTGTTTTGTTTTAAAGCCCTCCGAGATATATTCTACTAAACGGAGGAGTTGCTGTGGACATGAGTAGACAGGGCGAAAACCGAACTGTTCATCAATGATAAAGCCTTTCCCTAGGAGGTGATCGCTTAGGCAAGTTTTGAGATTTCTCTCGAAAAGCTTGTCCAGACCGCTCAGGAGGCTGATAACCGGCAGGGAGGTCGCGAGGTTTCCCTGGCTTGTGAATCCCTATTACCTCCGCCTTCTTCCAGGTGGGAGGGAAATAGCAATTTCTTTTAAGCGTGCGCTAAAAATCACGACCAGTAAGCCTGGTAATGACAAAGTATTTAATTGCTTTGTTACTGATACCATCGAGGCCCAGTGCCTTTCTGGTATTAAGAGATTTCACAGCGTTTGGACTTCGCTGAGTGAGACGGGAGGTAGATCGTCTTTTGGTTCGGGGAAGGTTTTGTGAAGGACCTCTTCCTCGATGAGATTAATATGAGCGATATCATGCGGAGGGGAAGCGTGAGAGCATTGAGTCTCTATAGAGTCGGCAAGGCACTCCGCTATCTCCGTATCGTCTAGGGCAACAGAATTATCTTGTCTTTTGAGTGGGGGGTTAGAATACGTTATTCTGTTATTTAGTTTTAGTGCCTATCCTCCAGCTCCGTCATCAGACTCTGAAAACCAGTCATGACTAAAGTGCATCTCATGACCATTCTAATAAGTCCAAAGACGACTTATATACGTTGTTGTGTTATGTTATTCTAGTGCTTACTTTCCAGCTCCATCATCAGATCCTGAAAATTGTCCATAGCCAGAGAACATCTCAAGACCATTCGAACAAGCTCAAACTACCTTCCCTCTTGCTTTATCATCCGATTTGTCCAATGATACCACATCATTGTATTGTCATTAGAATTACATAATTACCAAGTTTCATGATGATTTAATAATGGAAGTGTCTGAAATTCAATCTCTAAGATTATCGTTACATTCCACTTTTTTAGTTAACGGTTGACTTTACTATCCATAAAACTTTCTTACCACGGGCTATATGTGAAAATCGATTCTTCAGTAGTACAATATACCTTCGGACGGTTGTTGCTTGTAGGAATTTCCAGCGGTTGCAAATTGTAATAAAGCTATAAAATTTTAATAAAACCTATGCAGAGTCTTGAAAGCCTAGACAGTGAAGGTTCGGCTATAAAGGGCTCATCTAAATGATGAGTCCTTTATACGGAACTGGTGCTGTAGTGAAGTTTTGGACAGTAGTTTCCAAATTTACAGAAGATTAGGCTTTGGATTTGATAATGAACGTAAACATTTAAGTTTACGAATATTTAAAAACATTAAGTTCATTCTAGTGCCTAACCCGAGGTCGTGCTGTAAGGGGTTTCATACATTATTTTTATAATGATCCCTAATGAGTAGTTTCGTAAACTCTGCAAACCCATAATAGAGCTACTGTATGTTACTTAGAACGCGTGTGAAGTAGTGACGGCGCGTGCGCACGGTGTCAGCGCGACAGCTGCAGTATGCTGCGACGAGATCAGAGGGCGAATCAGGAAGCGAACGCGATGTATGCTTGACGTCCGGCGCGGACGGACACACTACATCTCTGCCTACACTTTCGGAGTCCACTGTTTGCAAAATTGCGTAGAGTGATCCGTTTTATTTTTCATGCCATATTAATTTCACACAAAATATATTAAGACCCGTCAGTCGACATAGCCTGCATCGATTTCTCCAAAGTTTATAACAGTCTGACTGATGTCCGTTCATATCGTAGAATAGCACCTTAAAATGTTTCTTTCACATAACATACAATTTTCGCAGAATCTGGTGTATTCTGCAAGATTCATTTGTTTATTGTCAAATTAAATTGATGATTCTCGTCTATGTTTAATTTAAATTGATGAGGTAATATCCAGATATTACCTTATTATCCAAATTTGGACATCAAAAAAATTAGGCGTTAAATTGTCAAATTAGTGCAACGTTTGTTGGTATATATTCCAACTTCATCCAGCAATCTACAATCAAAATTTACAATTAATTTTAAACAGATGGAAAATAAAAAATTTAATCCTGTAATGAAACTGAACTAATATTTTAAAAACTTACGTTATAAAATTTTATTATTTATATTTCACGTTAATATCCTAGGTAGAATTTACTTCTAATTATCGATTATTAATTATTATTATTTCTACTTAATATTCGTTAACAAACTTTTCATTCTAAAACACATGATAACCTAGCATTTTTTACCGACTGATTTAAAAATGCACCATTTTGTAATTGTAATATTTCGCACGAGGAACTTTAATATGTATTGGGAAAAGCTATATTAATAACTAAGCTAATAAAAACCTACTCATATATAATATACATTTTAATACTAGATATACACAGTATTGTGCACTAATAATGTAGATAGACTATTGTCAGTAAATGCAACTATCGTCGAAAAGCGATTAAAATGCGTGAAGCTTAAAGGACAAGCGGGGTGCACAGTTTTCCGCCGCGGCCACGTCGGGTGTCACCGTATCGCGTGATCTAAGCAGCTTATAGAGCGTACTGCATATACGCCGCCCGCCTTAGCGCTTTAAGAATCTGCAGTAACAATCTGCATGACCAAGCTCGTACGGGCACAGATTATGTCTGGTTCGGATTGAGATCGCCATTTCGATACCAATTCAAAATTTTGGTCTCACCGTAATTGCTATCCCGAGCGTTATTCCAATGAATGTAAAACAAATAAGGTATAATTAAGATTATTTTCTCTAGTATTTAATTAGTTATGCCGCGCTTATTATTGTACTGGATTTCCTTAAAAGGAATTCGTAGAGTTTTATGCTACTGCTCAAAAAAATCTACGTGATTTTATAAAGATCACCATATACTTCAAGGAATGGAATCTTGAAAAATATGATAAATTTTCAAAGTTCAAGAGTTTAAGAAGAAACTAACTCCTATTTAATCTTTGTGAAACCTTAAGAAAAAAGATGACAAAAATTAACAAAGTTACATTAACTTTTGAAAGATTGTTTGTTGCGATCTAGGGGCTCGGTGCGCAGCCTCTGTAAATGTACAAAGATGAAAAGTACACAAATATCCATACTACTTTCTCCAACTCGCACTTGTCACTTTATTTGGTGAGCTCCTGAGCTTAGTTAGATGTGTCTTATAATACAGCACAGTGACGTGGCCGGCGGCTGCGGCGGCGTCGGGCGGGGCGGGGCCCTCGCAGCGCACTATAAGCGACGCCGGCGCGCCCGCCCGCTGGGCACCTTGTACTAACACTCTTTGTTTCTAAACAATTTTATTTAGTTTCTCATTGCTATTATTAACTAACACGACTCATAACATGATTGGTTCATTCGCTCATCTTCACGTATTATACATTATTAGACCACAGAGGCTGGCATGATCTGGAATAATATAGAGTTTAGATTTGGTGTACACGTACTTTTGAGGTGACACGTGTCGGAGCTAGGGATGCCCTTCCGATATGCTCTTGCAATCCCACCACACACATAGCATCAACTTATTGCGAATTAATTCGAGTTTCGCTTTAGTCTGTGGAGCTTGCTTGCTTTTTGACAATAAACTTTTCGCAAGTTATTATTGTAGGTAATCCATTTTCTTCACCAGTGATCAATCTTTTCAAAAATGATTTAGTTTCATAACATTTCAATAGAGTCAAACGCCAATGAGTACACGATTCATTGAATTTCTCTCAGTGAGCTCGTGTGGGATCTAAGTATCGAGCTTTTTTGTATATCCAGCTTTTTTCAAATGGACTAAAAATGTTTTGTGGTCAATCCTCAACTCTTCTAATGTCGTAATAAGTAATATGCCGAACTTGCTCTAATTTTTTTAAAATGGCATCGACTTTGCTCGTAACAAGTCGACCAGAGTGAGTTTCATCTTTGACATCAAAATTACTGGAGTAAAAATGCTTGAACCAGTTTTGTGCTACTCTTACTGAACTGCACTAGGTCCATAAACGTCACAAAATCTTGTGTCGCGTATTTGAATTTTTTTGTAATAAAGCTTTAAAATGTATCGAATTTCTACGTTAGATTCGCTCATTTTGGTGGACAGAAAAATAATAGAAAAATAGTGGAACACCGTTTTTAATTTTAATTTTTCTTTTTTTAAAATGTCATAAATTTAATAGTATCAAAATTAGTCAGATAAAAACAGCACAACTAAAGGAGTTTTACTGCAAATTTTTAATTATAAAATACGAAAATACATGTATACTTACGGGGCACATGCGGTAAGTGTGGCATTATAAAGATATAATAGATACACAAACAGCTGTTTACGTATTTGTCCGATTCCGGAGCAGCTCGTCTCGATCCGTGCGAGCTTCGTACTGTCGTACCATATACATACACGTTAAGCGAACGCTCGGCCGAGCTCCATGGTAGGCGGAGTGAGGGGTGTTGGGTTTTATTTTCGTTACGGAATTTCTTGATTCGGTCGCCGCGCTCAAAGCCTGCAATAAAAGCTATGTAATGGCTTAACTTTTCCTCGACCTTATACATATTTATATATTATAAGAACTGTCCTAAAGCAAACAATTCCACAATGTTATTGTATATTTTATTCAATTTTACTACACGAAAATTACAACGGAATGATAAGAATTGCCATTAAATGGACACCTTGGTCATCCAGTAGTTGATTTGATTGTCCAGTACTTGGTAATGAATTCAATCGATTATTGGAAACCTAATCTGGCAAGAGAAGAATCAACGACGATCTGCGGTAGAACACGAGTTTGTTAGGTAAGTTTTTTTAAGTTATATATGCACTTAGCAAGCACTGGCTGAACCGTATATACCTAGAATTTAGTAGTTATTCCAAGCCTATCTTAGTTCAAATTTCTATGCTCGCCACTGTACATATGAAGTACATAATTACATGTCAATATAAATGGTTACATTAATTACGGAATCAGACTGTTAACCGCAGAGGTTACCGAACAAGGGAATAGTAGAGGAATATCATACATTTTAATCGTTACCCAGTTTTTATAAGTGCTTCGCACCGAATGCAATTGCATCGATGATATTAAAATACGTGTTATAAGTGTCAGCCAGATGAAACATCGCCGAACATGTGGCAGTATTTGTTGGAGATACTGTTTGTTAAATATTCATGGGCAGTCCGCGTGCGCGGTGTGGCCGCGCGCGACAGCGGCTACTATTTATAATGTCAGTACAGGCACATAAAAGCTGCGGCTTCAGTTCTGGGTGGAGTGATCTCGAACGATTGTTGATTTATCAATTGTGGAGTCACCAATTCCCGTGGGGTAGGTGTCTGATTTGTCGTCACTTCACGCTATAAATATTTATATGGTATAAAATGTGTCGCGCTTCTTAAGTAGGTAATATGAATATAAAGTTTTCAGCTATTTCATTGAACAATATCAAAATTGAATTATTTTAAATAGAATGCATAGAAGTTTCTAGATATCAGTATTAGTTTTTTTTTTTGGCAATTCAAATGACCTTTGTTGCTGTCACGCGGTTGGTTCAAAATAGATATTTTCGTTTGATCGATGGAAATACACTATAACTTTTACTTTTTACAATCTTCGAAAGAAAATATATACTTCTTATTTTCAAGAACTAAATTTCGAAACAATAAATTAAATGTATATTCTACTTATATTTGACGAGGTTTTAATTTTTTTATCAATAAGCTTTTTAATTATAATTATAAAAATGTAATGAAAATATATCAAATGCAGCAGAACAAACCCATTCAATTGATCGACCGTTGCGCTACGAGTATAATGCGTGCGGACACCGCGAGAGCATTGACGATGATCACTTAATTCAGTCGTAGTTTGTTGAGTATGATTTTTTATAGTGGCGGTAATAAACGAGATGGGGGTCCAAATAACGGTTATTAAATCACATTAAAGCGATCACGGGAGCGGCGGCGCGTGGGCGCTGGCGGGCGGCGGGGGGCGGCGGCGGTCGATCAATTGATCCGGGGCCCCTCAATTAACCCGTTGCATTGCGACTCGTATCGAATCGGATAGTATTGAGTATCGCGGAGCCCGCGCCCGCGCATCCTGCGCTTACGGAGGTGATCCAATGATGTTAAAAGTATAAACATAGTCAAATATCGTTTCGTTCATCGGTTGAAGTTGAGTTAAAATTTGAATGGCTAAGTCGATCTTCATAATTTTTTTATACAGCTTCTTTATAAAATGAACATGGAATAGAATAATTGATAAAAGAAAAAGCCGACCAAGTGCATGTCGTACCACACTCAGTGTAGGCTCCCAGTGCATTTGCCGTCATAAAATACAGACAATGTTTATAATCAATAATTACCGTAATGTAGCTGATTATTTAATTACTTAAAATGTATATTCTTGATGATCTGCATTCATTAATATACACATTTTTTGTTTGAAATATTGTGAAAATTGCGTAATATTCGTATTTAGGTGAAAAGCGCAAATGTAATTGATTTCTAAGACTCGTCTCTAAATATTTTTATGGAATTTCACATATTACGTTTTTTAATATTTGCTATTCCAAATAAATATAAATTTCTCCCGCGCGAAGTTATCGTATTCGAGTTCCACGGCAAAGTCGAAAGATGCCGAACGAATCTCGGTCGTCCATTGGCTTTCAACATTAAATACATTCAGAACTGTGTGTCGACTGTGTTCATTTATTTCTCGTCATATGCTAATACTTTAGTTTGTGTTTTTATTCTATTCAATATGTATTTAGAAATCAATAACAACGTTCTCATGTTTTTGCATTTTATTAGATCTAAATTGACTGACGACTATCGACTATTATAGTACATAAAAGTATAATATACAATTACTTGTACACTTCTGTATAAGTCTGCAGCGGCTGTCCGTACACGCATTTTTTTTTGTTAAATTTTGTGATAAATACTTGTTTCATAACTCTGATCTTAATACTACTATTTTTTTGTTTGTTTGTCTATATGTCTTTTTGTAACTTCAAAACTGGCTTACCGATTTTCTTGGAAATTAATCTAAAGTAAAAACATGTAATTACAGAAATGACAGGCTACATATGATTTCTGTCGTTTAACCAATATCCGAAACGGCTGAATAGATTTTAGATTATCCAATTTTGAAACAAAAAACAATCTTCTAATACAAGAAGTAGAATACCTTTTATTTATTTATCTGCACATACTAATATATGAAATCGTAAACGAAATGCGATAATATATGATTTTTTTATTGATATTAATATCTTTTATGTAACAAACATAATCTATAGTTATTTAAATTTCTACTCTAACTTCCTTTATACAGTGTATGCGAAATCGGTTGAATACATTGAAATTGCATACGGACAGACTATACGCGGACGAGAAGATTTTTGGCAAAAAATAAAACTTCCAACCAACTTTGTCTGCATATTTGTATTTACTATTGAGCCGAATTTCTGAACTGATTCTAGAAATTCCTTCACTAAAAAAAGCACCTTGAGTAAAATAAACTATTAACACTTTGCCTTGGCTTCATCTGCATATTTGCGCTATTACAGCTTCTGAAAATTGTTTTATTCATAAATAGCTACACTGTCTCCGAGTAATATAGCCTAAATTTAATTTTTATATTAACATTAGTCCTGGCTTCGTCTAAATAGAAATCGTGAGCGGTAGTGGAATCAAAATTGAAACGGGAAACAGAATGAGTCGAAACCGAAATTTAGTGTGACGCTATCCCAATAAGGAACAAAAATTAAATCAGAATTGAGTGCGGGACCGGGATCGAGAGCAAGATCAGAATCGGAAACGCTTTCGGAATCGAGAGTGCGATACTTCGACATCGAGAGCGAGACCGTGGAGATAGAGCACGAGGTTGCGATCGTAAACGCGAGCTTGAACGGCTTATGTCCCGCGCTCGAGGAGTTAAGGTGACGAATTGGAAACTTTGGTAGTAGTGATGCAGATTTTTCTCAGAAAATACAAAACATTTGACAGTATTTTTGGTGATTGAATTCCTCATGTTATTCGCTTTAATTTTTCAGTTGCCGTTACATGATTTACTAACTCCTATAATAGAGAAAAAATATCGCAGATACCTCATTTAAAACATAAGTTTGCATTTTACATGATGATGGTACCGATTTAAATTTTTAACAAATATTTCAAAATGCTATTCGATTTCTGGAAATTAATCAAATTTTTATTTTGAACGAAAAAAACTATTTTGTTGCATATGACCTTTAAAATTAAATAAATGCGCTCGTCTTTAATTTGCAGTGCAGCGGAGTGCGCGGGTTGCCGGGCATTGTACTTCACGTCTTAAGTTTATCAATACGTCACCTTAATTTTATGATGATGCACTGGTAAACTTAAGGTGTGAAGCTAGTTAGTAAAGATACGGTTCCAATTATCCTTTTTATTTCACTGAAAACATAATTAGTATCTATCAGTAATTTAATACAAAATTTAATTTAAGTTTGTATAAATAATTTATGAAAAAAATATGTAAGCAAATAGATGAAGATGTACAATATATCCTTGACAAGAATGTGGAGAAACTTTCAAATAACAAATTTTTTCAACCTTTTACAACTAAAAACGTCAAAAAAAAATGCAAGTGATATGACAAAATTAAGTCGCGTGACAACGAAATTTTAAAAATAGGAACGTACAGAAATTAATAAAGATGAATCGACATGACGAAATTGATTTTGACAAAAAAAAAAAAATCATAAAAATGCAAATAAACGAATCAATATCACGAAATTTAACGACAACGGAATCCTGAAAACAGATTTTAAAAAGGTTAATTAGATTGAATGACATGATCGAATTATTTTTGGCAACAAGGAAATATTACAAATACAGAATAGCAAAACGAAATTCAAACGCCAATAGATGATCTGACAATGAAGATCAACAGTTGTTATTTGTCAACCCGAGAACTGGATTGAGAAATGCCAAAAAATTAATAAAACAGATAGCGATTAATAAGTTTTGAGTAAGAAGACAGTAGCTTGAGGGCGAGGTTAACGTGAAGTTTGAGTGGTACTTAAAATACTATACAGTTTTTAATGGGTAAGGACATTGTGTTGTTTCGGAGGAAATTTAAATTTAATTTGAATTATTTATTCCTTTATTTGCACATCACTTTTTCCATTTCTTGCCTTTAGGAAGTACATTTTTTCATTATGCAATTTAGTACACCAGACTATATCGAAACTTTTCTTTATTTGTGCGATTAATATTGTACGTGGGGCACACTATAAGTTCTTGGAACTGACGACTTATATAAACAATATTTTAAAAGTTTAAAAATTTAAATATTTCAAATTTTCAAATGGCCACATTTGAAAATGGAACTCTTTGACTGTAAAATACAGTTTGTTTCATCTAATTGTCAATTGTGTTTTCATCGCTACAGTCGTAAAAATATTTTACGATTTAAAGTGTAATTTTCCAATTCAGCAAAGCCTCGTTCGGTTTTGAACTACATTTGGCGATGAAGCACCATTTAAAACGACTATTAGTAACTGGTTTGCAGAATTCAAGCGCGATCGTGTCAATTTTAGTGACGAATTTCGTGATGGTCGCCCATATACTTCGATTCTATGCGCCGTATGATTGGAACCGACAAGCATGTGACCTACCATGGGATTCGAGCATCCTTAGACATAGTCATGAGTCAAATACAATTAGTCCTATACGAATTGAATTCTACACAATTTGACTGAGACTCAAAAAACGAACCGTGTCATTTGATGCAATATCATACTTACCAGAGTCAAGGAAGGGGCGTGAAATTTGTTGTAGGACATAATAACAGGTGACGAAACATGGGTTTAATGTTACGACCTTAAAACAAAGCAGCAATCGACCGTAGGGGTCTATTAAGATGAACCGAAACCGACCAAAGTGGCGCGTGAGCAAAGTGTCTCTAAGTAGATGATTGCTTCTTCTTTTAATAAAACTGGACATGTGGCTACTGTTGTTTTGAAGATTTGTCGTACTGTGAATAGTGATTAGCACACGACCACTTGTTTGCCGGAAGTTATTAACGACCTCTGTAAAAATAACCGTAAACGTCGTATCATCTTGAATCATGACAACGCCAGTTCTCACGTTGTCAAACAGAAAAATAAATTTTTGAAAAAGAAAAACGTAGAGCTTATGAGCAATTTTGTATACAGTCCCGATCTAACACCTAGAGATTTTTTTTTTGTTTGCAATAATAAGAACTTATTACGTGGTCAACGATTTTCCTCACTAGAAGAGGTTGTTGAAGAGTATGAAAAACGTGTTTCTGAGGTCAATAAGGAGGAGTGGCATAAATATTTTCAAAATTGGTTTATTTGTATGAAAAAAACGCCTTTGAACTGTGTTAATGGAGAATATTTTGATAGACAATAAATACATTTTTGACCATTCATAGTAATATTTTCTCATTCATTCTAGTAATTTTCAGTGCATCCTAAGTATGAATTCAGCAGTAAGGGATATTTTAAATCATTTAAACAAAGGCTAAAACAGAACTGCACAATGTTTATTAACCGTTTAAATTTTATCACAATCATGGACTTGATAACCGCTCTCGCTTGTGACCGGTTACTGTATTGCGTTAACGGGCGGCCCTCGCTCCACACGATATCTAACGACATGAGACTTTCTTTTATTGAGAGTATACTCTTCTTTTATAGATTCATACCCTAGTGCGGGTAAGCGTCTGACACGCGCGAATTAGCGTGTGCGAGGGCGCTCGTGCCGTGCGCGCGCGTCATGTGCCGTGCGGGCGCGCGCGCGTGCGCGGCGCCGGCATGAAGCTGTGGAGGAGCCTCAAGGACTCGATGGGGCGCGCCGACGGCCGCCACCAGCAAGCCGCGCCGTGGGGCGCCCCCTTCGAGCTTGACGGTGGGTACTTACATCCTTCCGAGTAAAATAACCTGTTCTCTATAAAATGTAGTTGTAGTCTGAACTGAATATCGTCCACAATTACTCCTGTCTACGGCTTTGCTCACATGACGTCGAAAAGATATTATTTTAGTTTGCTTAATAGTTTATAACGGTATGTACAAACGAGCAACGTAATTTTAAACTGAATTTGTTCATGTTACCATTTAATAGTAATGTCAACTCCAAATATCGTCAATTTTAAAAGAAATATTTCAGGATATGTCTTGGTTTTAGTTATTGTACGACTACGCGAATGTTTATAGTCAAGCTCGTGACGATGATCAGTGTTTTATGAACTAAGTCTTGTTTGAATAATGACTTAGTATTGACGTGGGCGAGATGTGAGCGGGCCCAGACGCGCATATTCACCTTCACTCGCACATGAAGTTTTCGCACGCAAAACTTTTTTTATTGATAAAGTTAAAATAAACAAGTGTATGGGGTAACATCGCATTAAAAAACTAATGAAGTATTCATTATAAATCATACAATGACTATAGTACAACTGAAAAGGAGTGCGCTCGGAGCCCGCCGTAAGAGCTGCTGCGGCGGTGTCGACACCAGAGCTCTCCCGCCCCGTACGACGACCTCGTTCGTCGACATTCTCGCGTTCATCGCGTTACCGAATGTTTAAAAAATATTTTACTGAGACATATATTAATTCGTTTCAGTAAAGTATTAATCACATCACATCGATTAATCGCAAAACGGAAAACAGTTTCGGCTTTGTGACAAATTGAGACAGTTTAAAGGGTGGACGGGATTTCTGTGATTGTGTACGGCCTGTGCCGTGAGGCGGCGTCTCGTGCGTCAAATCTAGAGATGAATTATAATATATAAAGCTCTTTAAATAGACGAAATATTCTAAACTATATGCAATATTGACTTATAGTGCTGTGAAAATTATTTCGCTAGATGTAGTCAATCCATCTATCAACATAGTGGTCGGGTAACTGAGCTTCGCTTTAATTTTCTATCTATTCATAATGAAAATTGAAACATTTTCATACAACGAGAAACTACTGTTTCACTCCGATTATTAATAATCGATATTTATCTAATCTAATTGCCTGCGTGCGTGCATGTGTGCGTTTAGTGGAACTTACATAATTTATGAACGGATTAATCGATTGAAACTCAATTTGCGACATTTGAAAGGAGTCTAGTCAACTTAAACATCCTTTCTTTCTAGTTGGCTTAAATATCATTTATTTTGCTAGTATCGACATTAACAACAGGATAAAATTGTTGAGACCCTTGCTGGATAAAGTATCTGCATAATTAAATATGTACGGAACCCTTAGGGTGCGAGTTCTATTTGCGTTTGTCCGGTTTATTTTTTTAGCGTTGCGAGACAAAAATACTATAAGATGATTTGAACATGTACCTGTCATTTGACTGTGTTTATACAATTTTCAAACGTAAATATCGGTAATTTTGTAAACATTCGTCGTACTTGGCGGGCGAAATGTATAATTTAAATCGGCATTTATAGATGACCTATAAATCATCTTTGTCTGTAATACCGATGAAGGTCGCCTCATGGCCCGTGCTGCCATACAGTCTTCAGCTTCATTTGTATGATTATATTTCTTTGTCTATATTCTTATGGCCATTAAATGTGGCTTTTTGCAAAAACTGAATGCATAATGTTATGCACCTGACAATTAAGAATGTAAACGGCATACAAAATACAATTTCTGTAGAATTCTCTCAAAATATTGAGTTATTTCGATAATATTTATCATTTAAGTATTAAAAGTTACGAATTCATGTAAGAACGTGGTACGCGCGCAAAATGTCGTCTTTATGCCAAGTCAATTTTTATACTCTTACGAGTACAAATAAGTTTTCGCCGTTTTTTGTTAATAAAATAATATTAATTGTGAAAGAACGGTAATTTAATTTTAATCGAAGTATTGCCCATCACGACCAACTACTTTTTTCCACCTTTCCAATAATATATAAGGTGATGTTTTTGAATGAGCATCCTAATTTTCAAGCCGGCTATCATCTGCGAATTATAACGTAAACCGTGGCACGTGCCACGCCATCTCTCTCAAAACGGCGGTAACTTATTTGTACTCCTAATATTTTACAAAATAATATTCTACCATTTTGTTTTTGGAGTCATAATACAGTATCTATTTTACCTTTTCTGTAAATATGCATTTTGTATTAAGACATGTTTCATATTACATTTCATATTAATGGGATCAAATAGCCCCCCCACTCTTTACCATTAATGTTTACGAAAAATGATCCTTAGGTCACAAAGCGCTTTTGCACTCTTGCTATGCTTATGTAAACGAATATAAATACAAATGTCAGAAAATGAAAAACCCGACTACGGAATAAATAACAAAAAAAATATAAACAAACTAGACATTTCCTTATGTAGTAATGATTATAGAACTGAAAAGCAGTAAGATGGTGTCAATTTGCGAGGCATCAACATTTTTTTTGGGTATTTTTAATTAATTTGTATTCCCACTACCGACTACGCTCTCATATTTTTTCCTTTTTCGGTAAATCGTGTTTGTGTACAGTTAGTCTTTGTCGTCAATGTCATTGAAGACGTCATCTGTATTACGGAGGCGACGTCATGTGACGGACAAGTAACTATCATCCACTAGTGACAATTTAATCGAACGGCTGAAGGTGGAATGGTTGATAATGATGACGATGACGATAGAATAGTAAATCACGGTAGGGACTATAGTGACTAAATTACTTTACTAGATTTGGTCAATTTCTCTGGCTAAGTATAATTAAAGCAGTAGTGATCTAGACGTGACGCCAGGCGGACCGGCGGCCGCCGGGCCAACGGCCGCTCGTTGGAGTATTTTTATTGCGTGTGCGCGCGCCGCGCCCGCTGTATGCACCTTATTTGAGATTTTACGACAGGACAGGGAAGGAAATTTAATTAAAGCACCAAAAGCTGTGCTCGAGCGCCCCCGCGCCCGCGCCTCGTCCCGCGACCGAACACGTCATTGTTTTTCCCCGGGGCTATGTGTAATTTGAATGAATTCAAAATATGCTTATTAATTTTGCTCTACGTTACATTAAGAGTTATATTGACAAATGACAACTGCTGTCATTCGTTGACTTAAATGTACGTTTAGAATCGTATTTTATTATAAATACTTATTAACAAATCGTGTTATCGATAACGTGCAAAAATAGATGACGCAAATACTGTTAGTAAAATAAAATACAAAACACTACTATTGTTTTAAAAAATGCACTAAAAATTAATAAAAAGTTATGTTAGTTAACCTTTATATACAAAATGAAACGTCATTTGCTTATGGGTAATACGACTACTACTAATATAGCTAATACAAGTTACAACTTGTTTTCAGGGTACCGAGACAAAATGGCAAAAACGGAACCTTTATAGTTTCGTCATGTCGGTCCGTTCGTCCATTCGTTCGTATGTCACAGGCATTTTATTCAAAAGATAGGTGTCTTGTATAAGTTACTACTTCGTTCAGTGGT